>PVYE01006888.1:34408-52987 GCA_002995055.1 Rhizopogon rudus
TTTTCATGACCCTTTCCTTGATTTCATTTGACATGCAGAGATAGTTCGTCGCGACCGCCGACCTCGAAGAACGATTCACAGAGATCTTCTGAACGATCTCATAAGAAGTCTTCTTCACGGCTTTCAAACTCGGTGTATGAAGCCTTCGTTTTTGATTCGCTGCTATTCAATGACCGCCTTCCGCTACCAGATTCGCCGCCAGGAGTGATGCTGGCCTTGTAGATGATGTGAATATATCCAGTTGGTTATTCGAACGGAATGCTTTTACCGTGGGTCGCATCGCAATCGCCCTCGACAGTCCGATGAACGAGTCAGGCGTCAACGAGATGATCGAAATCTACGATGCAGTCACAGCATTTACCTGGTCTGACACCGTCCGATCCACTGTGAGTCAATTGGGTTTCTTTTACGCAATTTCTTACTACGTCGTGCAGTTGTCACGTTCCGACGTTGATTCGTCTGTATTGGGTGTCAGAAACGAACTATTCGAGAAATATGATGAGAACGTGCCGTCTACGACAATGGAGTTTACGATCACAATACCCCAGGATGATGTTGACTTCATTTCCGCTCGGCTTTCTGCGCTGTTGCATGCCGTACAAGGCGCTCGCGACTGTGAAGGAATAGCAGCTTTACATGGCGCCAACGAGGCTGAGCGCCGACATGAATGGGACGCCTTGCTCCTGCAGTTCTTCCGACCTATTGCTGGTCAACGAGATGTCTTGTGAGCGGTTCACTGTTGAATCATTTTTCATATTTACTATTCATATAGATTGGAGCGACAATTGAACTTCGCGCGCAACCTTGTTGTTCGTGATGCTTCTTTCCCACAACGAGCGACGTCCCTTACCGTGTATTACGAGAAGCTTTGTTTTGCACAACGGTTCTCCGAGTATTTGCCTTCCGATGATATGGTCTTAATGGACCAGGCTGTTGCAGCAGTGGAGCAAGCATCGGGATTTACTAGGGATATTATATCCCGTGCCTCGAAGGAGAAACTCCTCGAAGACATTGTTGACCACTCCCGTATGGAACCTGTCACAGGGACATCTGACGCTGTCCTTGTTATTCCATGTTCTGGAGTGACCACTGCAATGCTCGAATGCATATATGAAGGTAAAGACGCTCAGGTCGACTTTCTGAAAACTTTCATACTCGTCCACGGCAAGCCCGACAAGCAAGATGTCACCCTGATTCCCCCTACCAACGAGCGCCTTCAGGCACCCTCGGCCTCCTCTCTTGCCAGTGCGTCGGGACACCAGAACAAACAGGAAGAAAAAGCCCCTTTGCAGGCATCCTCCTCGCTCGTGTCAGAACGCCAGCAGAAAAAACAACAAAAAACCTTGTTACAGAATATGTATCTCGTCCATCCTGACCGCGGTCAGGCAACGAAAAGTCCATCGAAAAAAGCACCACTTCCCGATTCCAGTGAACAGGATTCAGAGGAGAACGCCCTTCTCGACGCCAGTGGACAGGACCTCCTACTCCCCGTCCTGCTCGCTGAATACAAGAAGAAGGACCAATCCACAATCGCCAAGGCCATGAATCAAATGAGGACATACTTGGTGTCCTCACTTCGTTTTCTTGCTGCCCTGGACATCACAAAACAGCCCGTATTCGGGTTGGTTGTGAACGGGCGACTTGGTGCGGTCGCAATGGCATGGCAGAAGAATGAGGTAGACACCCTTTCTATTCATGCTGTTACTGAAAGCTCATGGTAATTCAGAAAATATATATCATGGAGCGCAATGTACGACATTATGACATCTCTGACCCCCTGCAGGCATTTCAATTTGCGTCGGTTTTGCTTCGTCTGGCTCGGCATGGCCTAGCGCTTCGTGAGCGTTTGGAGCGGACGAAAGACGCACTCTATGAGAGACTTCTGAATTCTCGGTGGTCTAAATTGGCGCAGATCAAAGAAACGAAGTCCGATGAACCGGAGGAAGCTCAGGAGTGATAGGTCGGTCATTTATGTGATACATCCTTCGTCTCATAGATGTCAATGACCCGCTACCATATATACAGTTTTTTGTCCAGTCGCACCATTATCTGTGTTGTTTACATCGTGTACCACTACCACTTGCTATGTTGTATACTAGTTGTCCTGCTCCACATTTTGTTCACGTTCATTCATAATTCCAGCTTGATTCCAGCAATACACCTTACAGTGGTCGTTGATTCAGACTGGTTCATAACACGATACCATGTTACTTAGGCTAAGCTGAGTTGCCCTGTGCAAATTATGGGACTTAGCGTGCATATTAAACCACGATATGCTGGCGCGGAGACAGACCGGAATCTGTTGAAAGCTAGTCATTGCGCTGAGATCAATTCCCGTGAAATTCTGGTCTGTTACCAGCTGGACTCAAGCTTGAATGCTTGTCTTCCTACTGGGCTTGAACCTGGCTCGCTTTGAAACGAGCGCTTAGTTGAGACGTCGCTGTGATGATGAGTCATTAGAACTTAATCGTGACTACTTAACCTCCTTATAACAACACCTTCAGCCCGCTAATGGACCTCGCACGATTCTGCTGGCGCACGCTCCCAAAGGACACGCAAATTCGACCCCTCGTTAGGCTGAGGAGTCAAGCTGGCATTGTTAACTAGCGGTACACAAAGATCTGAACGCTAACAACCCAATAAAACCCAAAATATGAGGTAACGATCTGGAAAGCTTGAATGCTTGTCTTCCTAACCTGGCTCGCCTTAAAATGAGCGCTTACTAAGCATGTTGAGACTGCTGTGATGATGAGTCATTAGAACTTAATCGTGACTACTTAACCTCCTTATAATAACATCTTCAACCCGATAAATAACTTTTGATTTTTTGCAGCGCGAGCAATCGAAAACGGCGAAGTCGTATTGGCAGGGAATCCTTTGCAAACGCACAAAGGTTCTCGAATCATAACTACGAAATATAGGTATGTGTTATGTAATCTTTATCTTATCGCAATCAATCAGTAAAATTGTAAGTAATGTATAGTGCGAAGTTGCGAACTTCGAAAGGCTTCAAAGAAACGTCTGAAATATTTCAACACTAACCAGCTGACAGCAGATCCAATTTTACAATCTTTCCCCGAACACTACTCTATACTTATAAGCAATTTGAGCTTCGAACGTGTAAGCTTAAGCCGCCCCATAAAAGAAGCGCCAATAACCGGGGAGTAGATGACAGAGGGAGTACCACATCTGAGAAGAGTTCCATTGTCAGCTTCACCTTGGTAAGCTCCCAAGTGATTTTTTTTACTCACGCTGTAGAACTTGCAGGACTGTTTATCGGCGCTCACCGTCCTGTACTTCACAAATCTGTTCCCCACAAAAGCACCGTAGGCCACTAATACAGCGGTAGAGAGCATGTCTATCTTCCAGATATAGCTCAAACCAAAGGACCACATGGGAATGCCGAGCATCATTGAAAAGCGTGCGGCTTTGGGGAAGATTGTTGGTAATGTACGTCTGCCAGTGAGGCGATCACCTAATTCATCTTTAAAGTCTTGCGCATGGAGTGTGGTTGCGAAGACTGTCGAGCTAAGTGCGACGGCCAAAACACCGGCATCGTCTATGAATGAGTTGCCTGTGTATTTGGTGAGTTAAAGCTGGAACGTAGACGACTAGGGACTATTTACCTGCGGCAACTGTTCCTCCAACCTCCAGGCATCCATAGAGAATGGCTGTGAGCACATTCTTCGAGAATCCCATCTTATCGCCTTGAAGTTCGTTATACCAGATCGTCAAGGCTGCAAAAACAACGCTAGCCATGAGAGCCTGAGTTCCATGCCACCACGATAGTAATAAGCAGATAGGGGTAAGCACCCAGCGCATATCAGCTGCACTGTCCACAGAAATACGACCAGCAGGTATCGGACGGGAGGGCTTGTTCTTGCGGTCCTCTTCCGGATCCTGAATCTGGTTTGAAATATTGAACTGCAATAGATGGAGCCATATCCAGAAAGCAGCATGCAGAGCGCAGCTGAGCTGATGTGTCGGTGAAGCAGCTAATGCGAATATAGTCTAAAATGTTCAATTAAACAATTGAAAGAGACGAAGAAAGGTTATCACATACAACAGGTATTAGAGTGGTTCTGACATCAGCCTTCGTAAAGAGGAAGACTGTATCGAAATGACGAGCGATGCTATCAGCACGGAGTAAAGCTTCGGAGAGCATAGTAAGTATTTATGGTGGATGTTTAAGATGTAGATTGGTCGAACTCCCAGCTTTTATACTTCGAACGCGCGCTTATATCGAGCCGTTCAGTCAGGCAAGACTGTCAAATAAACTCGCACAATGTCATGCTGTATAGAATGCAAGCCGCTACCGGCAGTCAGTGAACTCGAGTTCATCCCTTTGTTACAGGCAGGAAGAATTACCCGTACCCGGGATCCAGAATCTTGGTTCCTGTGAGTTTTACTATCGATTGAGAGCAACATAGCATTGGCACCTTACCAGGAGAAGGTACCGATCATCCTGAGGTACGCAAGACAAACCATATGGACAATCTTGTGCCTTCCTATATCTCCTACTATTAATTGTCTGCGAAAAAGACCTCAGTGATTAACTAGATTACCTGTAGCGAAATCAAAGATGAAGTGAAACCGGCAACTTACGCCCCGGTAGCACTCTAGCTAAATTTGTAGCATGGGCGCTTATGTTAATTAGTTTTGTGGAATGATAATAATGCTAATCCTCACTGTTATTCAACATTATAGAAATGAACATTAATTTAGTGTCGCAATCATCTTGTTACTTCCTAGAGCATCCGAGTCAGAGTACCACAAAGACAACACACGGGGAGTGCATCCATCGGAGGACTAACGAAGTTGCCCTATTGGATGCCACAACTTGATCATTCTTCGAGGCGCTCGGCGTGAATTGTCTTGTATTCTTGCTTCTCGCGATAATATAGGAGCTGAACAGCAGCAGTTCGAATAAGCGCCAGGGTCCGTTTGCGACGGGGCGCCACCACAGCTGTTGCGTTTCCGGACCGGGCTGCTTCTAAAGCCTCGATTTACTGCTGGACAGCCTGATCAGAATGATAGCTTGAATGGATATACATCAAGCTCTAAGATAACGATATCCCCGGAGACACCGCGGCGTTAGTGACACTTGGTCATCCAAAGCGGGAGTAGCACAATATCCGCAGCAATGCGAAGTTGTAGGCCAGCGATGCTACCCAATGATCACTCGAAGATGAATATCAACGAATCTAGGTGCCAGTGATGCTTGTGGGCGTTGGGACTTCTCTGCAGTTTTGCAGTGGTTCGACTGGCACATGTGTACATGTTAAAGCCCCGATGCGACTTGAGAAACCAGAACTAAAGCAACATATTAACCTTCAAATAACATCATGGGAGGTGTTGCACGACCAGTGACATGTACCACGTGTTCCGTACGTGGCCGAAATCATGGCAAGGAGCGCTCTAGAACGCTATCAAACACATTTTTTCCTTCAACCGACGAAGGGGCACTCAACGAGAGAATCTGTCAGATGATAGAAGTGGCCAAACTTCAAGCTTCAGTGATCGTTAACATTGACGCGAAAGCTTGACCATCTAAGCTCCGATTTACATTCGGTAAAAAGTGAGTGGAAGTGGAAGCAAGGTAAGAGACATATCGACTGTCATATGACCAGTGTATTAGCTCAGTAAAGACTAGAAGTAAAGGGGGTAATAATCCTGGTGTGCAACTGACAGGAATGAACATGGGAACACCATGGAGTTGCGTAGCATGACGTTACGATTGCGAGCATATCACTATACGAAGGTGTCTTCGTTTTGCAAATTGGAACATAAGTACTAGTAAAAACATTCAGCATTTCATCGGGGAGCCTGAGAATAAACTCGTATCAATGTACCTCAAATAGCTAGACGAGCACAAGACGAGCACTGTGCCGTAACGAGATTTCTTCAGGATTAGCACTGCTCGATGGTGGGGTAGGTTTTCTAAGTGTGTAGATCTGGTGACCGGTTCAGACAAGACCTTGCATCTCCCATGTCACTGGAAATAGACGGCGACGGCAAGGGCTCATCACCCTCCGCGATGCTATCAAGTCTTAACCCACGAATGGATCTACTTCGTATAAAGGAGAAGTAGCTTCTATCCCCAGAACTACCCGTTGTCCCTCTAGTACGACCAGGGAGTGGTGCTGAAAGTAATTCACAACTTGATGGAGACGACTCTACCTGATGGTCGGACGCTGGAGTGGACGTTATTGGCGGGCCGATTCCTGACAGCTATTCTCAAGGTTACCGCAAGTCCCGAGCGAGATTAAAAATGATAACATACGACATGCTCGGGAGGTGACACCGGATCAGTCGACGATTGACCACTGATGGAGGGAACATATCCAACGGATGTCGTGCTAGAGGCGGGTTCTTCACAAATCTCTGGAAGATCTTTGAAGCAATTCGGTCGACTCCGGGAAACCGATGGACATGGAGTTTCGGGTGTCTCAGAGCCGGCGGGTGGCGCTCCAGAAAATACGACTTGCACAATCCGGTGCTGTGCTTCAAAGAGCAACGAAGTCATTCGGTTGTGTCCTCCGTACGGTGTTTTGGGGGAGTCTGAAAGCTCCTGATGATGGCTACTGTTAGAGTTTTGAGCTATGGTAAGTAAGAGGGCATTACCCACGAATACCATGCGCTTTCCGATCTCTGCCACGATCTGTTCGAATGTCAGAACGTAGTGACCTTGATGACTTACAGAACATACCATGCCCTTTTCACAACACTCCCCCAGACCTCCAAACTTTAGTGTCAGCCAGTTCCTCGTACATTTCCGCTTGAAATCCCCGATCATCGATTCTTCATGAGAAATTTTTGCATCTAAATCTCGCATATCCTCGCCTGCCAGATTCATCGCGTACATTTGTGCACCGAACGCCTTGTTTTCTCGGTTCATTCGGGTGAGCTTTCTTCTGATGGTCTCCACGGACGCTGCAGCGCGACGGCGGCGGCGGCGGAGGTCGACAAGGAATTCTTCACGCGTACGTACAGCCTTCAGATTGTCGCGGACGACGTTTTGAATGGAGCTATAGTGATTGAGTGCCCCTGAAAAGTGCGAAAGGAGTGTCCTGGATGAACCCAATATATCCTGAAGCCGGGGTCAACAATGTATGTATTTTGAGATCAAGTCAAGACTCACAGAAATGTCATCTCCTTCAGAGAGTGCCCATGTCCTCATCGCATCAGCAGCCTTCGCAAAGTCAGCGCTTAGCCTTTGCAGTCTAACATGCTGTGTTATTCATAGTTTCGGGGGTAAACGCGAGGTGGACTCACGAAGCCAACACCACCTTCTCCGCTGCAATCAAGTCTTGTAAAGGCCTAAGCTCTTCATTTCCAATCAGTGCAGGGACTGGGATTGTTGAGCTGTGGGCTATCTTTACAGTTGCGCTTCTGAACATTGAAGTGGAAAGGATAGGGCGTTATTCGGCACCCGATTTGCAGGCTGTGCCGAAATTTGGTCACACCGTGACGATATTCGCCCCACCACCATTGACCAAAGTACACGAATTATTAATATTGCACAAAACTAAGTACGTATACAGTAAGTATCACAAACCGTATCCACGAGTGTGGTGACCGCTGGTGTCAGTGTAACTGCTTTATAATCTTGGTGTCTCGATTGCAGTATTGGTATGTTGGAATATACAATCGAAGGTACTCGTGTTAGCCGCACGTAGTACACGAGGCACATGGCATATATATTAGACCTACCTACCTACCTACAGTAGCTAGAGTTTGGGGCATTCCCCTCCCTTCGTTGTGTCCCCTGCAACCCGAAATTCTACAGTATATGCGCAAACCTATACCAATTCACGTCTATTATGGTAGTGATAAAGGATCGTCATTGGTTTGTGTCTGCCACACGGGGGAGAGCTCGGAATGATGATCGACTATCAACATGGACGGAGTTGTTACGCGGATCAGTGGTCATGGAGTTTACACCATGAGCTTCCTCATGGCATATGACATATAGCAGGCTACCTCGGTCCTCGACTGACCATGGAGCCAAATGAACCGCACCTAACGCCACAATTCCAATGAAAGATCTTCTCTGTGGTTTCTGATAAGTAAAACCACTACTTATACTTTCAATGACGAAGTTTTATGCAAATGGAAAGTCGCTTGTAAGTTGTAGTGATTTTTACCATTTAACCCACTGAGTCTGTTTTAGTACATCCACATCATGTAAACCGCTGTGTGTTTTAGTATTGGGCCACGTAGTAAAGGAGGAACGACCATCCTCATTTCGTCTACGGTTTGCCTATTAGATGGGACTATGTACTACTTATGCGTAGCAGTAGCCATAATAAGCAGCCGTTGTATTGTGATCTAAACTCCGCGAAACTAAACACTAGATAAACCGCTCAATGCTCACGGCTGATTGATCGAGTCTCTCACCTTGACTTAACATACTCGCCAACTCGCTCTAAAATCCATGGCATCTGTCAAGATCTCTGTCGGTGACATTATTCCAAAGGCCACCTTCGGTACCATTCCTTACACTGATGAGTTGACTGATCATGTGAGTGGTGTCACTTCAGAAGCCAACGTCATACTAATCATATACATAATTACGTACAGTCGGCTTGTGGTATTCGTGCGTCTTGCATCCTTCATGTGCCCGTAGATCAAGGTTGATAAACTTGAGTTCACAAGCTACCACCCTCTCTACTGACAGTTGGAAGGGCAAGAAGGTCGTCCTATTCTCTGTCCCTGGTGCTTTCACCGTGCGTTTCTCAAGGGTATTCAGATCATTGAACTTACCCAATCCTATCAGCCAACTTGCCACATTAACCACCTCCCACCCTACCTTGACAGGTATGACGAGTTCAAGGCGAAGGGTGTTGATGTCATCGCTGTAGTTGCCGCGAATGACCCTTTCGTTATGAGCGGGTGGGGACGTGTTGAGGGGGTAAAAGACAAGGTAAGTCAACAAGAATACTAGGTGACTCCGGGAGTAAACTGTGTGCTCAGATAATTACCCTCTCTGACACTGACGCTGCCTGGTCTGGCGACCTGGGGTTAAGCATGGACCTCACCAGCCGTGGACTTGGCATCCGTACAGCAAGGTTTGCCATGATCATAGACGACTTGGTTGTCAAATATGTTGAGGTTCGTAAATCCCCCACGAAAGCAACGCCAATGAGCGATCCTGATGGTTGGTGGGCATAGGTCGAGCCTACTCCCGGAGTGACTGTTTCTGGTGCTGATGCCGTATTGGCCAAGCTGTGACGAATGTGTTGAGATGTAACAGGTGGATATTTACTGTGTGCAGCGTTGTTGATGTAAGAGATTATTGAAGTGAATGAATCCAATGTAATACGTTTATCTGCCTGCTGCAAGGCCATTGAGGTGGTCGTAATAAGCTAACGTTATCTGTGCCCTCGGGGCCGTGCGCAGATGGTAAGGTGATTATTTGTAGTTGTATACGCGCTTTTGGTCAGGTGATCGAGACTTGTTTGTTGATATCCAGATAAAGTTCAAGTAATAGGGTGTCGAAGCGCGTCCACCCTTCACTTTTCTTCACCCACAAATACATCCATCGCGATGCCCCGTAAAGCCGCTGCACCCGCCGCGCCTGTAGACGATTCAGTGCCAACAGAGGCCCCCGCAGCAGTTGCTGACGGCGACTCTCAACCTGCACGCCGTTCATCCCGCCTCGCTGGTCGGGACAAGCCTGAACTGCCCAAGAAGACTCCCGCGAAGCCGCGGGGGAAGAAAGCTAAAGCTGCTGCAGACGACGAAAAGCAGGATGGTGAAGCTGAAGCTAAACCAAAGTCTGGCAGAGGAAAGAAGCGTACCGCTGCTGAGAAAGCTGCAGAAGAGGGTGTTTCGCCAGAAGACGAAGAGGCTCCTCCCGCCAAGAAGGTCACTTTTTTTCTTTGTGTCTTCACGCAATTTAGATCCAGTTTACTGAAACAATCTTCAGGCTAAACCCGATTCTAAGGCTGCGTCGAAGCCTGCATCCAAAGCTGCTTCAAAGCCAGCCTCCCAGGCAGCCCCCACAAAACCAGCCTCTAAGGCTACGAAACCCGCGTCTCGCGCATCCACTAAACCAGCCTCGACCGCAGCCAAGAAACCTGCATCACGAGCAGGTTCCAAGAAGCCTACTTCCAAGGCGAGACATCCCTCGTTCAATTTAAAATTGGGCTCATCCTTCATTTTCAGGCTCAAGCACCAACAAATGAGAACGAAGCCCCAGCTCCAGTTGCAGAAACCATCGCAGAAGAGCCTGAGGATGAAGCTGCTGCTGCTGAAGCCCAAGCTGCTGAAACTGCCGTAGGTTCTTCGTCCTCCTTGATGTCCAGAATGTCAAACTTTTGATTTCTAGGCTTGATTCCCCACTCTGTAATTAACCATCCACGCAGGTGGATGTTTCCCGCTATATTCGCCGCTAAAGACTGTCGCAGACAAATGTATCTTGTTCCTATCATTATCTGCTATCAACCATCTGTATCCCAGTCTTCCACGCCGATCGCCTCTCTTCGTCGTGTTGTCCGTCGTCTATTTGCTGTCCTTCTTTCTTTCTTTCTTTCTTTCTTTTACCCTCTCTCGATGTTTTTCATCTTTAACCTTCTGCACCATGGCCATACACTCTTGTTGGATGGAAGCGCTATGTGTCAGCGGTGCTAGCACCTGTTTTCCTTAGTTGAACTGTGTTACGATTTTATGTATGTGTAGGTTGGTTACTCTAGGTTTTGTCTGTCTGTGATATCTACTTTATGCAGGTATTGCATATTGCAACACTCGAGTCGGGACTGCCTGAAGCTTCCCCATTACCCAAACCCGTAGGTACCCGAGGGACAAGCTGATAAGTAATCCAGTTGTTACACGTCTCGCGGATGCTCAGTAGCGCAGATCTCGAATTCGCTTTTGGGTCTGCCCATGCCCCTGCACATCTTTAAATTTTTTATTTGAACAGCAACCTTTCGAAAATTCAACCTGGTGAATCATTTTGGACACCGCTGGTTCTTGGGCTTCTTCATGGTGCATGCAAAAATGCCTGTAGATGTCTTAACGTCTACAGTAAGTCAATACATAATTTGTGCTCTTAGCCTGTCCACTCATGAGAGCTTATCATTGTAGCAGCATGGCGAAGTTTCTCGTATCGTTAACGTTAGCGTCTGACGACTGTACGTTAGTACTAGTACTCAAAAGCGAGTCTCTCGAGTGATGCATGCACTTCATATGCTGAGATGATCAGTCACTTGTTGTAAGAGTGCTCGTCTTGACTCGAGCGTTGTCCTTCGCGAAGCTGCGAGCTCGTTTCCACAGATTCTACGATATGATTCGGCGAAACAATTTCTGCCGAGTGCCTACGTTACCCGCTTTACTTGTACATACTGCACTGCTACAACGCTGATACCATAGGTATATTGACGTATTTCTACCGCATTTAAGCACTCGGTTCTACCATCCGATTTCATTGTTGGTCTAGGGTCAGCACTGAACAGAGCTGCACCGTGACGGTTTTGCTGCACAACGTTGGCACAACTTGAATGACCGCCCAGTTCCCAGCCCATTTCATTCTGAGTAATAGACATCAATGATATCGGTCAAATCTCCCAGCTAATTCCATACTACAATGTTGTCCAGGTGCCAGAATAATTTCAAGTTCAGTTCCTGGCATCGCGAGGACCAATAGGGCAATCTCCGACATGCCAGTCTACCCACTCACCACCGAGATAACCCCTTTCCCTATGAGCGACCACCCATATCTGTCACTACATTGCAGTTATCGAGTAAGGTGCACCACAAGCACGAGCCTCCTTCGAGTGCTAGGAGACCAGGGTGATCGTAAATTCATTGTGCTGAGCCAAGGATTCAACACTCAGTACTCAGGAGCGCTAGTAGTGCCTTTCTGGACATCTCAACCTTCATATCGCTAGATACCTCGAGTCGCCGTTCAGTCGACTGCGAAACTTTTCTTCCATACATCTATGCACTAATCATACAAGCTTCCACCGATGGACACGTTTGAGTATTAGGTCTATGTGCCGCAGCAACCCATTACTGCTTCACGAACCTCCAGTACTACCTCCTTTCGCAGCCCTCCTGGTAATCTGCAACTTGGACGGCACTACAAAAGATCAGTGAAAAACACAGCTGGGTCCAGTCATCACCTTCTCATAATGTCTTTATCTTGCAGGTGCAATGCTGCAGGCAAAATAGATGATGAATCTCGATTCACACTCGATGTTAGAATTTGTGTGTGAACAGTGGAGACCTTCGTTTCGAACTGAGAACAAAAATTCCTACTGTTACAAGAACATACTCATCCATTTCCTATTATGTTTTTATGCTGTTTTAGAAATGTACATTTATCGGTAGAATAAACCAACCTCGTTGATCTTGGCAACTTGGTGGTAATACTAGTAAACGTCCTCCGAAATTCGTCGGCCCCAAAAGATATTTGTCATATTTAGTACGAGGTGGGCTTCGACTTTTAAATTACCCAATTTCGGGCACTGAGAGCGGCTCCATGGGAGAGTATCCCACACAGAGGTAAGCGCGCTAATTGGTAAGCCACACCTCGTTCCTTTAATCATGATGATTCAGATGCCTAATAGCCCAGTTGTGCCTTTACAGGCATCGAGGTTGTAACGTTTTCAAACCCTCGCCACTTCCTTCCTCGCATTCATGAGTTTGATGCCTGAGTCTTCGTGAGTCTTCGCTGTACGTAAAGTCGAGGACGTACCGATGACATCCTGTACATAGAGAAACACAGCAAATTCACATCATTGTGCAAGGTCCTGATGATGAGTCAGACACATGCAGCACGACATCAGTTTGCTCTCGTCGAACAGCTTCCTCTGGACGGACCAGGCTAGGCCCGTCGTTGGCTTCGAGTTCGTCCTCCCCGAGCTTAGGCGCGGTTTATGGAGCATCTCCCTCGGAAGGGACAACGCTTGGGAGTACTAGTAGCTCTTCTTCGACTCGGAATATATCTCGTGCAAGCTTGAAAATCACTGACCTGGGTCCTGCAAAACCTATCATAGCCTCGGAGGTCAAGAGGGACGATAGGAGGAGATGCATGTAAGTTCAGGTTGCTTCAGAACTGGTCCTATCTGAACTTGAGTTGACGTAGACCTAAAGCCAAGAAAAAAACGGAGATTACTATAGATCCCGGAAAGAATGATTTTGATGAGTGAGATACCCACTGTTCATGTCTACTACTACTAGCGTTGACCTCCCTGCAGTCCACAGAAATACGAAGACTTCGCACCGCAGGTGCACCCAGATGGCGCACTATACTTCCTTGATTCGAAACGCGTTCGTAGAAAGCTTTTTCTTGTTGCGATACAATTGGCACTGAGCAATACGACAGCGAATATACACAGAAGCTGACCTTTCGGTAAAAAAGGAACGCCAAATTATCAGCCACTACGCAGAAATACTAGTTCAACAAGCGAAAGAGAAGGATGGATTTCCCTGGGCCACTTGTGAACTTGTTCTCGAGATTAGTGAAACAGGCTGCGGGTATTACTTTGTGGAACCGAAGAAGCGTTGCATCATGTGGTTGGAGCCCGTCCCAAGCGATATAATGACGAGAGATCTGGAGAGAGTGCAGTCATTGGCTCACATCAGTAGGGCAGTCTCAATGCATTTGTGATCATTCTGACTGCTTCACAGAGTATGTTATGGAGGCTGAATACTGGTGAAATAACCTTGATGTAGGAAGGTATGACATCGCTCCTATTCTGCTGCACTATCTGACATCATATTTATGCAGTCTTTATGCTTGCAACTGACTATAACTTAGGACGCATTGCATGCTTTTCCCCAACAATTGGTCCGTAACACCTGGAGTCGTGGCAGAGCTCAAGCAAATGGTGCTCCACGCTGTAGCTGGTGGGTAGCAAGTATTCTTTACTGTTGGCGACTCTCATGAATTTGGTGCAGATAGCGTCGCCTCAACCACTTCAGTCATTCCGTTCGATCAGGAAGAACTTGCAAAAATCCTTGATCTTACCGATAGCCTCAAAGGTAAGATGATTTTTTATCAAGCAAACGTCAGGTAATCCTTACGGCACGATCAGATGCAGTTGTGGAGCAGTTTCCGCATGCTAAATGTATCGTAGGTAAGGGAACTTTTACTTTTCTCTCCGCGGTCACTCATATTATACTGCAGCACGGTTCATGCAGGATTTTGGTACGCTGTGTGTTTTATAATTTCCTCGATTTATCCAAGCTCAATCTCCTAGCATTGGCCAAATTCTTTAATTTCTGTGGGCAGCCTGGGGCGCGACTGAACTCTGACCAGTCAATATTTAGCAAGCATAAGCCCCGACGTTCCCTGTTCATCAAAATACTGTCTTTTTGCCTCTTCTGGGCTCCATGCGACTATGCAAAAGAACTGGATGGCATCTGGGTGGATAGAGTGATCAACCGCGTCCTCTGGAAGCAGTTCATTGATAAACTGAGTAATGACTGGTCTAGTCTGGCTTTATATGTGCGTTCATTTTGTTTTCTCTTCTGAGAGCGCGTTTCCTAATATACGATCAGGCGACAGTGATACTCAACGCCAATGTCGCTTTTCTTACACTTCAGGAGGTCAATACGCTGGCGAAATCGTTCAGCTTTGTCTCGACTATGACTAGTGTTGGGGTAGTGGTCCTCGGACTCATATTGGTCCGCCAAAATCAGAGGAAGGATCAGGATTCGGCTGAGCAGGCGGTACGGATGGCTCAGCCCTTTTCCTCCTTGTGATGTCATCACACTTAATGATATCTCTCAGAGCGAATTTCTGGGGAAAATGTCACACCAGGTGTTTGGAACGGAAGTGTTGGCCGTAATATTCAGTCTTCCCTATGCGCTTCTCATGTGGAGGTCAGCTACGCCGGTTGATGTTTGACTCCAGAGTGAAACTCATTGATTACTTTCAGTATGGTGTTCTTTGTTATTGCTTTTGCATGCATGGTATTCACGTCAGCGCATGCGGCAACGCAAAGTACTTTTGGCGTAGCTGGTGGGCTTGTATGTGTGTTTGTAATTTGCACGGTGTTGACCACCCGCACCATGGAGGAATGAGAGGTTCTCGCTGGATCGACCTGTTGATTTACCTGTATTACTATGTGCTACGAAATTATGAAGGCTATGAATGTATCCCTGAAGTATTACTCAGTCGAAGTGAGTGGGATGATGGTGATAAGTATATTTAGCTGCGCATCGTCAAGGTTGAATGACTGACAGACGAAGGACAGTCTATCTAATGATGGCAATATTTCTACTCCGAAGATTGCGAAGACCCCCCGCAATGACAATCTGGTTAGTTAGCTACATACTTTACCATGAGGGTTCAGGAAGTCACGATCACGTGCAGGGTCACGTTTCCCAAACGCGTTGAAACGTACAACATGCTACGGGAGTCCGCCATCTCGTTATCTACAACGAAACAATGACATTCTCTGAATCCTGTGGAAGCAATTGTGCTAGGTTTTCCATAAAAGCCACCTCGCTCGACCGTACTGGTGTGTTCTACCCTCACGATTTTTCTCCAAATCATGTCTGAGGTTTTGCACAGCACAAGTTCTCACAGAAACGCCGCACCTGGTCCATCGCGAATCAATGGTTTTGTACTAATTCCCTACCTGCACCATCAGGATCTGCGCCATTGAACGCTGCGAAAGAGACGCTGATCTCAAAGAGAATGTCTGGCTCTAGTCTTTTCCAGTCTCTCACCTACCCGAGCAAGTATCAAGGTCATGCTTGCTCAAGAGATGAATGGCTGATTTGTAGGGCCGATGCCTGTGCAGTGTTTCATCGATGAGTTGTTGCCGAAATCACCGGATAAGCAGGTCGGTCCTCGAGTTAACAAGCAGCCCTTCCTAAAACTACCGGAAGGCGCCACAGAGAAGTCGTTTTACATGCTCTTGGTGAGTAACAGTCGGTGCGCGTCATAAAAGTTAATGACGGCTTTGGATCCACGGGCAAATGCAATTAGGCCTTTCGCTCCCGGCTTCGAGGTCGTCGACACTAGTCAGCACCCAAGGGCGGGATCGAGTAAGGAGGTTGTAAGTTAAGGCCTGACGTGGCATTGTATTCCGAGGGTGGCGGTCGCACAAGAATCACTGACTTTGAATTCTTGGACATGATCTTGGAGGTCAAAAGCCCGGATAAGTTCGAAGTTTTCGAGGATCCTCCGCAGGACAAGCTTTCCGAACTATCGGACGACGAATGCGAGAAATTTCTGGACGAGTGGCAATTTGAGTGCGATACCGTGCTGGGCACGCGCACAAGAGGACACATGACTCCGTATGCACTTACTCAGCTTGGGTCACAAATTCCGCCATTTCGTGTTCTCGGTCGCGAGCATCGGCAAGCACACTCGTTTGATACATTGGGACTGCGGCGGCGCTGTGGTGACAGAGAGGTTCAACTATACTGAACAACCTCGGCTGCTGGCCGACTTTTTCTGGCGGTTCAGCCTGTTCAATCCAGAACACAGGGGGCTGGATAAGTCTGTTACCGAGACTGAAGCAGACTTCGATGGCAGGGAAATTTGTGCCAAGCTGAAGCTGCCACCCACTGGCAGCACTAAACTGTTTAAATATGAAGTGCCTGACGACGATGTCAGCCGCGCCGAGATGACCCTGATCCCAGTACGCCATACTGCTACATTGGGCCACATCTGAACTTCTTGTCGCGTATATCTGATAGGTCGCGCAACACGCTCTCTGCCTGTCTACGATCGAGGCACATGTCATGTTGTATATCTAAAGGACACGTGGAGGATCAACTCTGATGACATTCAGAAGGAAGGTGATACCTACCGCATATTGCACGAATACAAGGTGTCTCACATCGCGCCTTTCGAGCGTGGAAATGACGTGGGTGGCTACGGATCACATACGATGACGCATGAATATGTGGACGACGCGTGGGTGTGCGGCTTGCCGTTATCCACGAGCCACATACATTATCGCATGATGCTAGGTGTGATCGGACGCGAAATGTCGACCTTTCAATCCACACATGAGCTGGCGAGTGCCATAGCGGACGCGATGGAAGGTGAGTACTCTCGAACGATCGTAAACACTATACTACAGGTACTCATTGAACTGCAGCCCACCAGGATGCATATGATGCCGCTGGTATTTTGCACACAGACGTGAGCGTCGGCAATATCATTATCACTGATGACAGGGAGGGTCTTCAGCGACCCACCAGCTGAAGAGGGGAGGTCGTCGAAGCGGCGAAAGCGAACATAATATTTGTTTCGACATGTATGTTCATCGTTTAGTTTGAGATATCATTTATATACATGGTATGAGCGATGACTTTATGACCGAACACGAACACGACTTATGCATCCATTGCGGACACAGAAAGTACTCTATCACGTTTATCTGTCTTCTCCGATACCAAATCCTCTTCTCCTTGTTCATCTCTCATTGCTGGTGCAATGTTGGATACAGGTCCATTGAACCAGTGCACACCTCCATATACCGGACAATAATACCAGAAAATAGCCAGAGACATGAACCCCCCAAGGACAACGACCGTATAGTTCATCTCTTGCGCTGTCGTTTGCGGGGTGGTGGGAAATAAGAAAATGACGTTCATGAAGATCATCCACGATACAGCAATCACAGCTACAGGAAAGCTCTGTACGGGCATATTAGCTCAGGAGTTCATTACTACTACCAACCCACCCACCAGTCTCCCAAGGTTAAATGGACCGGGTTTAAAATTGTTCTTGAACACAAAGCGGGCGGTGATCGGCGTGATGTAAGAGATGTATGATGCGGTGACAGCAATCGTGAAGACCGCGTCGATGGCCTGGGTACTCACGAAGGCCAGAAGTCCAATTGCTAGAATAAGGACGGTGTCAAACCAAACTGTATTGACTGGTGTGTGGGTGTAGCGATTGATCCGGTACAAATATCGTGAAAATGGGAGGGCTCCATCACGAGCAAACGCAAACGTCTGGCGAGAGCCAGCCAAGAGAACGTTCGATACTACGATGTACCTGCCCTGTGATTAGGCTAATACGCGCTAGATGCCGGTTAAACATACTGCGTTGTAATAAGAAGACACCAGACAGTCAGGGCTCCCTTCTGCCCGAGTGAATTGTACAAGATCTGCGCCATGGGTTGGCCTGTGCGGCTATTTATTATGGCGCTGATATCAGTGCCCATGCAAAATGCAAGGGAGACGTTGATTCCTGGACAAGATAATCCCATCAAGATCACAGCGATGTTTTCCATGATTCCACCTACCCCAGCCAAGGATGGCAGCCACGATAATCGAATTGATCTAACTAGGTAAGTAGAATAATCAGTCACTTTGAAGTGTTACTCACGATTGCCCATGGTATCGCAACAGCGGCATTCGAGGCCTCCTCACTCATATGCACGCTACAATCAAATCCTCCTGGTAGGCTAAGAAAGTGAACTGAAATTTTACGGGAAGATGGTCTAACCTATTGTGTAGAGAGGAGTCATTAAGCTCAAGATGAAAGCAAGTCCAGATGGCCAGCCATTCACTACAACTTGTTGTGAGCTGCGATTGTAACCGGCAGATGATGCTTACAATTTGTAAATCCCCCCAGCGCAAAGCTCGCAGTGTTTCGGT
>PVYE01006896.1:4344-19200 GCA_002995055.1 Rhizopogon rudus
AAAGTTCTCAGCATATGCCAGAAGTGCGAATGACATTTCATACCCCGAATGTGCTCTTGAAGCGAACGACATTTCCATACTGAGCTTGCCACTTGAAGTCAGCCTCTCCTGCCTGCCCTTGGTAGAGCTCCTTCGTGTTCCCTGTCACGGCCACGTTAAGCAATGGTGAACCAGCAAGGGAATGGACATACCCATAAAAAATGAGGGAGACTCTGGGCCGGGAACATCTGCTAAAGAGATACCAGTGTATCGACGGTACACCTTGTAGACAATGACTAGAGTCGTAAAACCAACAGCGACAAAGACGGGATTCATGGTTGTAAGAGTCACAATCCGAACTTGAAAGGTATGGGAAGCCAGCTTTATCAGCTCTCAGAAAAATTGGATGACACTTCAGGTATGATACATATTACTACAGGTCGCTTAATAGCCTGCATCATGGGTTCAGAGATTGCCTATTCCTAGCCACTTTACATGTCGATGATTGCGTATTTAGGCGCCGATAGCCCGGGCGTGTCATAAGGTTTTACACCTGCCGAATTCTTGTATCGCTGTAGATAGTATTTTAGCTTCAGCTCTCTGGAATTGCTTACCTATGGTTGGTTGGTTGTGCAGGAGATCCCGGGCCTGACTGTCGTGGAAGCTAACGAATGTATAATTACCATTACCCAACAGTGTGGAGCAACGATCGATTACAACTTCGCATTTCTGCCGTCGTTGCTATGTAATCTGCCGTAGTCAGACCATTAGAAGGGAGATGATGGAAGACATAGACAGTCACGGTATGGTGACCTGGTCAACTTTTGTTGGTCACAGTGCATGGAAATTGTTGCTGATGCCTTTCGGCAGAATCAGCACACCTGATATTTGAAATTGTCTTGGCGGTTATGTCACGGTTCGACTCCAGTTTCTACGCTCTCGAGTCTCGACGTTCCCTGTAGCACTTAACATCCCACTGTCCTTTCACCACCACCACCACCACCACCACCACCTTCGATATACCCGGCTATTTCGTATGTCCAATCGACCCACCCATAATTGATACAGCGATTCACAAGAATTTCTCCATACTCATTTTATCACGAGATCGTCACCCTCAACGCCATCCAATGTGGCGGAGGATGCTTGGAGTTCTTCAAGTCTATCACCATCCGCTACGGTGGAAAGGCCGCCGAGCCACCATCATGCATGAGTTGAGCCGGCCGCAAACTATCTTCCTCACACGTCTCCTTTCACAATGCATGGGCCCTACTTTTCGACTACTTTGGAGGCGATGGCATCATTCACGGACCATCATGGTGGTTCATTTAATGATGGTTCCGACCAAATTTTGAGTTCCGCATGGACGCTAACACAGTCATTCCTTCTTTATTATGGTGAAGTACTTAACATTAATACTCCCCGCCAGCGGGGGCAATTAGGCTACTTTTGGCAAAGGCTGTTATGTTTTTGGCCTAGTGAGGGGAAGTATATGTACTGTATACTTATCAACCTTTTCAATGAACGTACATATGCATAGTGACTGAAGCTGCCGTGATTTGTTTGATGCGTTCATAGGCACACCGGTGGGGCGATTTGCGTTTATGTGAAGCTTCTTAATCGGTTCCTAGTTAGACGTCGAACGCTAGCATTTACATTGTACAACGGCACAAGCGCGCAGGTAATATACACTATCTTCACTTTTTATTATCTTTCCTCAGAAAAAGTTGTACTCCTTCCCAAGCGGCAACGTGGTCGCAGGTTCGATATCAACCAGCACGCCATCCGCCCGCACCTCATAACTCTCCGGGTCAACAGCCATCTTTGGCAGTGCGTCGTTCCACTTCATGTCTTCCTTGGTCACGTTCCTACAGTTGAAAACAGCCTCTGCTTTTTTGGAAAGTCCGTATGAAGCAATCGCACCGGTCTCGATAGAGACTCGGGAGACAAACACAACCGAGTTGAGTGCGGCTGCAGCGGGGAAGGAACCCCACATCGGTCTGCCATAGGAAGGCTGTACGGTCGGAATAGAAGCGTTTGCATCGCCCATCTAAAAGTACATCAGCGCTTCCGATCGAAGAGTGACCAACTATAGACTTCACCTGAGCCCAAGCAATCACCCCTGATTTCAGCACCATTTCGGGTTTCGCGCCGAAGTTCTCGGGTTTCCAAAGTACAAGATCAGCGAGTTTCCCGACCTCTACCGAGCCAACGAGGTGGCTGATACCATGAGTTATCGCACTAAGGAAGAATCAGAATCAGTGAATGCCCGCTTGAAGTTACAAAGAACTAACGGGTTGATCGTATACTTCGCCATGTATCTCTTGACGCGTCCATTATCGCTCTCGCCCGTATCATTGAGCTCCGTCAGCGGACCTTTGAAGTCCTTGAGTTTGCTTGCAGTACGCCAGGTCCTGGATATAACTTCTCCAACACGCCCCATAGCCTGAGAATCAGAGCTGATCATGGATATTGCACCCATGTCGTGCAGGACATCTTCTGCTGCTACTGTCTCTGCTCGAATGCGTGACTCCGCGAATGCAAGGTCCTCGGGGATCGATTTGTCGAGGTGGTGGCAAACCATCAGCATCTATAATCCGTTTAGGAAGGTAAGTATAGCCAGGGTATAATCGTAGCTCACGTACGTCAAGGTGTTCATCTAGGGTGTTCCTAGTGTAGGGTCGTGTAGGGTTGGTGGATGATGGCAAGACGTTTTTCAACCCGCAAACGACGATGATATCTGGAGCATGGCCGCCACCTGGTTTCACGATGAGGCAATGTAATGGGAGGAGGAAATAAGAACGTACCCGCGCCTTCCGTGTGATACGTATGAATAGTACGACCACCAAAAGCCTTGATCGTACCTGTATTCATTAGCATCTGAAATATTGATTAATAGCACCTCTTACTCTCCACGAATCCACTCTCATTAAGAGTATCTGTATGAATGTTAACCTGAACGTCAAACTCGTCGCCAACATCCAAGCAGTTCGAGATCACAGCCGGAGTCGAACCCCAATCCTCATGCAGCTTCAAGCCTGCAGCACCTGCGCGAACAATGTCCTCCAACGCTTTCCTTCCGGAGTCATTTCCCTTTCCAGTAAACGCAAAGTTCATCGGCAGCCCATCCGTCGCCGCAAGCATTGTCTTCATGTAGAACAGGCTTGGCGTACACGTCGTAGCATTCGTCCCCGCGCTCGGACCCGTCCCTCCCCCGATCATCGTCGTCGTACCGGCCGCGAGCGCCTCCGTGACTTGTTGTGGACATATGTAATGTACATGAGCGTCGATGGCGCCTGCGGTCACGATAAGCTTCTCGCCCGCGATGACCTCTGTTGAGGAGCCGATGATCATGTTGTCAGTGACATTCATGATATCGGGATTGCCAGCTTTGCCTATGCCGACAATCTTTCCGTTTCTCACTCCGATATCTGCCTGCAAGGGCGTGCAGCAAACGAAGATCGCTGTAGGATATAGATTACCTTATGTATCCCGGTCCAGTCAATGATGACTGCATTTGTGATGACGAGGTCAAGGTTGTTTTCGAGATACCGACAACTGGTTATCTGCCCCATGCCATCTCGGATAGACTTGCCTGCAACCGGAGATGAAAATAGGGGAGAAGTTAGAAAGTACTACTGACCTCCGCCGAATTTGGATTCCTCGCCGTAAAAGGCCTGTGCAAGAGATGAGCCTGCGCGAAAACAGCATGACGATTGTTTAACAAACCGCATCTCTCTCAATTTCGACCCACAGACTGGTGTCGCCGAGCCTGATGCGGTCACCAACAGTGGGCCCATACATGGAGATGTACTCCTCGTGGCCAATGGTGGTATCCTCGTGTACTTCGAGTTCACCGGGTTCTGGGCAGTGACTGAAAGCGCCTAGTAATTTCACTTGGTCGATCAAAGTACCCCTCTTCAGACCATCTCCCATGAACGCGGCAATCGAGTTGCCACCAGTTATGACTTTCTTGCCTGCGATAGCGCATAGCTTGACGGTCTTCGAATCGCCGGGCTCGAACCGGACAGCAGTACCGGCGGGAATATCAAGACGCATTCCGTTAGCCTTTACGCGATCAAACTCCAAGGCGCCATTGGTTTCGGTGAAATGGTAGTGTGATCCTACCTTCGGAGCAGATGAGCTCCCGCGACAAGTCAGGGAGGCCACGAACCTGGATCGGGCGATCACCATGGTTAGTCACTTTCAACCTGATGTGTTCGCGTCCCGCATTGATTGTGATCCTCTCTTTCTTGGCGATTATGGCACCTGGAAGACTTTCGCGTGAGATGATCGTAGTCTCCACAGCTGGGAATTTGTCCTGTGAAGGCACCGGAAGAAACGAGCCGTACAACGCCGACTCCAGATCACCGTCATCGGTGCAGATGGGATCATGTACAGTCACAAGGAATACGCTTTAACTTGGTATGAGTGGACGCAACGTTGCATGGCTATAGGCAACTCACCCATCCGGGAACGTTCCTTCGACCTGTATCTCGTGTAGACGCGGAGGAACGCTAGGTAACACATGTCTCCTCCCCAATAAAGTCTTCCCGTGGTGCATTAACTCAGCCACGGAATGGTGTCCATCACGTATACGTTCCTGTAGCTGAGAGGCAATTAAAGCGATAGCTTCGTTGATATTGAGCTGTAGGCCTCTAGCGAGGCGTTTTTGGGCTAGAAAGCCTGCCTATAAAGACATATCATTCTATTGCGTGAATCAGGGCTGTGGGGAATACCTGATGCAAGAGCAACTTATCATGTTCTCTCGGCAAGATGTGCATTCTGGAATCTGAACTTTACCCAACAGTTTAGAACAATCGGAAGGCTTCAGCTTCAGGAAGTGCTGGCGCTAGACGAACATAGATAACAGGAACTTCCAATGACAGACTTCCATTGAATCCGGTAAGCTTGTCATAACCATATATTCCTTCTCGTCATATTGAATTCTCCGACTTCTTTGTTTTTTGTCTCTTGTACGAATGACACTCCAGGGGGGTTTCGGCTCTACTCTGCAGCTGCCCTGGTCAACACCGGGTCCTCAACAGTCTTTCTGGTCTTTTCCCGCAACTGCAAATTTACTTCCCTGCGCCACTTGGCATGAACAACTTGACACGATCGAATTTGTAGCGCTAATTTGGTTGTCATCCATGCAAGACGGACAACGTTCTCATCTCGACGAGTTGACAGTCACTTTGAACTAATTGCAACATTGCCATCTTCGGTCATACAAGCCCTTTGTTCTAGTCCTTAGCCAAGATGACAGGAGTGCGAGTCTCCTAACCAATTTCTACAAGCTGGGACTCATCGATAATGGAGCGAGCGCCGGTTCATACTGAAATGGAGAGGAAGCGCTAGGCCCATGCCAGAACCGGTGGTTTTGGAGCTCCTCTTGTTGATTGAGTAAGCACAAGGCTTGTAAGCATACTTATTTGGATTTCGAAACGCGCCTGACTTATTGCTGCGATCTGGATCTTGACCAGATCCGCTTCCGTTACCCTTTGGTCATCATTTCCGATGAACCTAGTCATCGCGCCTTTATGTGTGTATCTTGCTCTGCTCGGCACTGCTTTTGTTTGAGCCACAGATCCACACCATATGAATCCCTTTGTCCTGTGCCACAGGGCCTCTTCACTTCCTTCCCCTACTTATGCCTGCCCAGTCCATTGCTGCGCCTCCTTCCCCAACAAACCCCCGCAAGCGCACTTCGTCTTTCTCTCAACCCCCCATTCACTCTAAGTCTGCCCGAATGTCCCTTCGTCGCACAGCTTCTTTCCTCTCCCTGTCAGACTATGACGGTGACGATAGTCTCTCGTACAACTCTGGCCCCTCTTCGGGTGCAACGTACACAAAGATTCAAACCACCGTCGTTCCCTACCACCGCACTCTCCACCACTACAAGGAGCAACGTGACAGGCGAAAAGCCCTGATTAATCGTAGCCGGCCTGAGTTCACCATTGCCCCACACTCCACGAAGCAACCTGCTAAATTAACTCTTCCGGCACCAAAACCTCATCAGCCGCCAAAACAGATGACCGGCCTGCGCACTTCCTCTCCCTTATCACCAATCCAGAAACTCCTACCCCCACGCGCTTCTTTCCCTCGTTCGAAGCCCGAGCCGGACCTCTACCGTGTAGCAATTCGGGCCCGCATGCGGTGTTCTCCCGAAGGTGCGAAGATTCTCCGCATGGGTCCTCGCATGGCTGTGTCTATATTGGCTGCAACGAGGGAACTCGAGATGCTTGTATCGACACATGAGGGTGAGTACTTGATGATGCTGATCGCCCAAATGTCTCATTCTTCCTTAGTGAACTCCGGTGATGACTGGGATATGATCGACTGCAGTGCGTGATGCAACCCTGATGCCCTGATGCAAAGATCCGCCACCCTCTCAGAGTTGATCTGAGACGTTATGAAACAATCAGATCCTTGTGGGACGAATCATGTATATTTATTTTAAAGGAAGGTATCTTCATAGGAGCTTGGGAATTTGTGTCGATTTCTGTTCTCGCTCTATTTCATCTTGTCTACTATGTTGGAGGATTATGGGACACGTTAAGATTATTTCGTTTGTACTCGTAGTTTCCTTTTACATTGTCCTTTCGACCACATACCCCGCACGACTAACGCATTTGTACTGTATCGCTCACCAATCCTTTACTTCGCACTTCTCACCCACACTCCTTCCCCAATGATGCATCTCTCATAATCTACGAAGTCATAAATGTCCAGGCTGTGTTGCACTAGTTTGATTCCGCAGCTCCGACCAGATACCACGCACTTGTACCATATCAGTTATCAATCGGGTTCAAATGGGGAGTCATAACTTCTTAAGGCTGTGTTGCGCCAGTTCGATTCCCAAACTCCGCCCAACGTGTCTTGACTCAATCAGTTACTCAATCATACACGAGACGTCACCTCGCCACCTGATGCCTACATAAAAAGCAAACAAAATAGCGCCCACATGCAGCACTGCGGCCAAGTGGCCTCGTCTCGATGGGTACACGATCCATATCTTCATCTATTAAGGCACTCAGGGGTTAACACACAAAAGGTGGATACCACTTCCCCAGAGAGCGAACAAGAAGTCAACAACTGCTAGATCAACTAACAGCGGTCGTCATGATCGCGCAGTCATCTTTACGAACAAAGCCATAAGTACTAGGGCCCAATGCTCGAACTGTTCCTTGGATACAAACAACAACGCCTGAGAAAGTACGGCTTTGATGATCTGCGCGGACATCCCCTGTTGGATATTGTTAGGCTGAATTAGGGGGTGATAGCGTGGTGATATTGACCTGATACCATCCAATGAGTCCTTCTTTCCTGAGAACTCTGAGGAGAAGGCCGAGAGCACCGGCTTGTTTCTTTGCTTTAGTCTTCTTATTTTGATCATCAGGCAGACAATCGCCCTCCGATGCATCTGCATCGCCAGCGCGGGCCTGGATTCTAACCTTGGCCATAATGTATGGATAAGTTACCTAGGAAGCAACGTCAAGAGATGTCATCAGCCCCCCCAACCGCATGTCGAGCTCACAATAGTAGCGAGGGTCTTGCTAAATGCCCCGAGCAGGAATGACATTCCAGGGGTCAATTTACCACTTGCGGAACCTGCGAGTAGCAATAGGCTCTTGAGGCGCTCGTAAACGCCATATGTGATGGCAGGGTTCACTGTCAAGACCATGCTAGGTTTGATGCCCAGCCAAAGGCCGGTGACGCCATCCTCGCGAATGATCCCACGAGCAACGGCCAAGAAAGACTCATCTGCTGGTCCCTCTTCTAGAGGCCACAGCGAGGACTCCCGAACAGAGCGTCCGACTTGCTGCCGAGTTGCGATTACTGATACTGGAATCGTGAAGATCTGGGATAGCGCGCCGGCTGCTGCCCCGAGGGAGAGTTCGGCAGCTGTAGACAGAGCAGGTGGACTTGAGCCAGGAGGGAGCTTCAGAGTCATGCGCTTGATGTATGATGAGCGTATGAACGAGTAGAAGAAGAAGTATGCGTATTCTTTGGGTATTCAGTTCGACGGGGTAACGCAAGGGCAAAGCAGGTGATCGAAGACGCACGCATCGAGAAAGTGTTGAGCATGGTTGCACCAAAGCCTCTGTACCATCCAGGAATGCCTTCTTCTTTGAATATCTCGAGCAGGACTGACAGCATGCTCAGGTCGTCCTTGCGCTTTCCTCGCGCAACTGACGAGGTCACCTGAATCCTGGTCTTAGCACTATGACGATATTGAGGAACACATATCATGAAATGCGACCATGGACGCACACATCTAGAGGGTACACCACACTGTTGGTCTGGCGCGTTAGCGATAGCAGCAGGTGGCTTGGGGCTTGGGAACTCACGCGTTGCTGAAGCAGGCTCCGAGGGCGCCAGCCAATGCAGATGCAAAAGGCGTCAGCTGCTGCACCTTCTTCGCTGGTTGAGACTGCGTCGACATGGTGGGTTCAGGATGATGCAAGCGAGCAAACTCAGTGATGTGTTCAGCGTTCAAACAGGTCACACCCGGGCTTGCCGGTCCTACCGGCTAATAATTCGCGCTTGCACATGAATTCCAAATTAGGTCATGACTTGTCCCAGAATAGAAGGCTGGAGCCTCTGAAGCTAACACAGACAATTAACGATCTGTTCTCCACAGTTATGATCGACAATCATCCCAATTTCCCAGAAAAGCTCGCGATCAGTCCTCTGCTTCCACGCGCTACCCAGTCAAAGCGCCTTTTGGATGTCGAAGAAAATGTCTTTGGTGCGGATGCACAACGAGAAGCGATCGAGACTTACGGGATAGCTGGCCGCGTTTGGTGACTAGAGATCACTTTGATGTATTCACACCCACCCTCTGAGCGCAAGACTAGGGAAGCAGCATACCTGATGACCAACTACATCGACCATCCCTCCAATTGGGAGTTCGAACCGCCCTTCATCGATAAGAGCGTATCCGGGCGCAAACGAGTGTTTCTCGAACTTGGCTCTGGCACGGGGATCGTTGCTGCAAAGATAGTACAAACGGCTGCTTTGTTCGGACGAGATCGTGTCATCGTCACGGATTTGCCTGAAGTTTGCCCGCTTTTGGAGAGGAACCTCTTCGTCAAGCCGGAAGGAAGTTCAGTAGGCAGACAGCTTTATGATGGAGTTATATCAGTACGGCCTCTTCCGTGGGGGAGCTATGATCATGTCATGAAGATCGTACAAGAACTTCAGCTTATCGATGATTCGAGCGACGGCATGCGCGCCTGTATTACGCACATAGTCTGCAGTGACCTCGTAAATAATGACTCTCTATTCTTTGAGTTCAAATCACTAACATGACTGCAGGTGTATTTTTCGCATCTTCTGGCACCCCTCCTACGTACCCTCCTACATCTCACGTCACCTCCCTTTGCCTCCACCTCCGAGTCCCAGCCACAAGTCGTGATATCGTACAAAATCCGGAGTCTTCTTAAAGAGACTCCATTTTGGTCTGCGTTTGGCCTGTGGTTCTCGTTTGAGCCCGTCATTGCACGTAAAATTGACCCAAATAACTTGCCCTCGGAGTGGCAGCGATTGGGATCTGATACAAGAGATGGTGGTGATCAGATGTTTATCTTCGTCGCACGTCGACGTCCTGAATCATTAAATTGGACAATTCCATTGGAAGATACCGATCTTCTTGGAGGCGTTGGCGCAAGAGGAATGAATAGCAAGAAGAGCGACGACACATTTGAAACCTTACTCTTCATGGGGCTCGGAGAGGGATGATCATATTGATCGTCGCATTTAACTCTTACATCCGAAACTCATTTACATAAACCCATACCAAGAGATAGATACCAAATTATAATCCGCTTGCCATCCTTATTCATCCTTAAGCAACTCCTAGCCCTCCATGATGGTAGAAGCGCTGGTTTCCGTTCTCTAGCAAACCAACAGAATTGTTGAAGTTCCCATTTTCCTCGTGCGCGTATTCAGGTGGCGCAAAAGAGCGCATTACGACGCCAGCTGCGTGGAAAGATGTCACATTAACTAGTTGGGCCAACAGTGGACCGGAGACAGGTGGTGCATGCATGAAGCCAGCTACTTCGAAAGGATGGACTTCCAGATGGTACTGTGACACGTCCATAAATAGAGTTCTCCAACAATAAATAAAAGGAAGTTACCCACCCTCACAGCAAAATGGGGGAACACAATGCTCTGTTTGAATGTATTTTTCAAGTTCACTTCACCTTCGAGAACCCGCTTCCCCGTGGTGCTAGACTCCCTTGCCGGCCAGAAAACAGCGCGTGCCATAATTTGAACGAAGAAGTTGTCTGTGTGCTTCCCAGCATCTTCGCTCATTGCATCAGAGCCAGTAGCCAATGATCGCTTCAGGATGACTCTTGTGGCAAGCGGACTCGAGAGTAAATCGAGAGCTTGCTCGTCTGCGCCCGTGAAAGTTAGCCTTAGTGGCATTGCGGAACCGCGAGCATAACTGAGCTACGACACAGTACTAGTGAGATGCCTGTCGATCAAAGTAAGGATTAGGCTTACTGGTTTGGTCAGTGCCAGCTATTAGAAATTATTTGTATTTAGAGTCTCAAGGTTTGGAAAAAGGGAGATTGACATACGGTAAAATCAACATTCACTGACTTCGTGCCAAAAAGAGTACCAGTGACATTGGTTGTGGGAAGGATGTGCCACCCCTCGGGATCACCTGTATATCGGTGAATATCATAAGACTAAATATTTCGACAACTTACCTTCAGGACCGATGAGTGGTATGTTCTCTTTATATGCCTTTTGTAGCATAGGAGATGGGAGGTCTGGTCTCGTGATTGGGACATATGCAAAATCTGTGGTTAAACTACGAACTATTGAGTGGCTAATAAGAAGTAGGTTCGGGAGCGCATCACGTTTGATTCACTCTAAGTGCGCCCCGTTTAAGGACCACGGTCAGCTTGTAGTTGATGTACGCAGGACTGGCTCGCTCCGTGAAAGAAGGTGGAAGGTGAAATATCTTCTTCTCTTTCCGGTCTAGGACTTCCGTCTCCTTGGGTAGTGTCATTTCGAAGGGCCACGTGTGGCGGCATTTCTCCAGTTTAGAGACCTTGGATCCATCAGGGAGGGCGGTGGTCGGACTCCACAACTCCTTCTCGATGACAAGAAACTGTTTCTCCTCTTGTCCAACTAGGGTGGTTCCGGCCGTCACCTGTACTTATAAGTACCGAGAAATTGCACACACAGATGATGACTCGCCTTTAGCATGATAGCCTTAGATGACTCAGACTTCAAGATGTCCAGAGTAACGTTTCCCGAGATGACATCGCCGGCATAGAATGCTGGTAGAGAGTCCGGAGTAGGAGCACGACTTCTCACCGACAGGGAAAGCCATTTGTGCCCCTTGTTGTCTTCGAGAGATATGGTGTGTTCAGATCCAGTAGTTAGGACATTCTGTGAGGTCTGGCTGCTGCCAACTCGAGGTGTGTACCCAGGAAGTTCGTGGTCGCCCTCCATGTAGTAGATTATGACACAAACAGTCGACTGCCAGACTGCGAGCTGCGTTGGGTCTGTTGGTGCTCACAATGGGAGACTGCAGGAAGATAAGATACAAACATAGCACTAATCCACGACCAGAGTGCATCCGGGTATACTGTGCCTGTTAATATCGAAGTCGATAAGTCACGAATCAGCGTATTTGTGCTTCCGTCGTTTGCCAAGTTCATAACCACGTTTCGAGAACTCGGTCATATGAATTCTAAAACCTGAAGTTGAAGTAAGTGTAGATTGTCATTTGTCGGAAGTCATGCTTCATTGGTTCAAGTTTGCAACTTATCGATGAGCAGACCAAGTTATGTAATACAAACAGTGTTCTCCTCCCAGGCTGAACGTTGTCACACTGAACTTCTAATGGTCTGACAATAACGGGAGACTAATGCCGACCCACTCTAGATCTCATGGCAACATGAGAGACATTCTTTATCCTCCTTCACCGCTGCATGCACCTTCAGCGCTTCCGAAGCCATTGGATTTGATCGCCGAGCCAGCGGCAGCCGCACTACTAGCAGCGCGACGTGGCATCGGCCGCTCAGGCTGCACACATACGAGCACAAACATGGCCGTGAACCACATGAAGCACAGGTATTTGAAACTGCTAAATTTGAATCGACAGGTATCACCTGGTCACGTATCGACACCTGTCCGTATCTTATTTTCCCGCAGACTCTAAGTGTGAGCACTAACAGACTCAACGCAGCTCCCACTTGGCACATGACTATTTGACATGGAAGGTGATCAAGAACTTCCTGGGTATACACTTCGAGCTAGCAGCAGCCAGGCTTCACATACTGTCTCACGCACTGGTTCTGAATACACCATATCGCGTGAGGACCACAAGGGGCACAAATGGCTTCTCCTTTCAGTGAAAAGTCGTGCTCCCAAATCAGACTTTCTGCCGATATTCTATGACGGCGATCCCATCTCTGGGAGCGTTACTCTGGATATCGTGAAGTCAGAGTCACTCAAGTCTATTACAGTAAAGGTTGGTCATCATCTGTTTGTGCAACTTTTTTTATCCTTACAAGTGATACAGGTGACTGCTGGAACCACCCTAGTTGGACAAGAAGAACAGCAGTTTCTTGTCATCGAGAAGGAGCTGTGGAGTCCAGCCACCGCCCTTGGTACATCCAAGGCATCCAAACTGGAGAAAGGCCATTACGTGTGGCCGTTCGAATTTACACTTCCTGAGGAGGCAGACGTTCTAGACCGCAAAGAGAATAAGACATTTCCCCTTCCACCTTCTTTCACAGAGCGAGCAAGTCCTGCTTATATCAACTACAAGATTACTGTCTTCGTTAGGCGGGGTGCCCTAGGAGTGAACCAATCGTGTGTTCTTTCAGAGGTTCCTCACATTAACTACTCAATAGTCCGTAGTTTAACCACAGAATTTGCATATGTCCAAATCACGAGACCAGACCTCCCATCTCCTATTTTACAGTTGGCATATCAAGAGAACTTCCCGCTCATCGGTCCTGATGGTGAGTTGTCGAAATATATTACTCCTGCGTTCAATCATGGGCAGGTGATCCGGATGGGTGGCACGTCCTTCCACCAACCAGTGTCACTGGCACTCTTTTTGGCACCAAACCAGTGAACGTTGATTTTACCGTATGCCGATATCCCTTTTTTTGCAAATATCGAGGCTCTAAATCAAGCATCTTTAGTTGGCACTAACCAAACCAGTAAGACTCCTTACTGCGAGCAACAGTCATCTCACTGTGTCATAGCTCAGTTATGCTCGCGGTTCTGCAATGCCACTAAGGCTAACTTTCACGGGAACGGACGAACAAGCTCTCGACATACTCTCGGCTCCGCATGCCACCAGGGTCATCCTAAAGCGATCGTTGGATGCGGGCTCTCATGCAACAAGCGACAATCCTGGAAAGTATGCAAAAAACTTTGCTGAAATTATGGCACGTGCTGTTTTTTGGCCTGCGAGCCATGCCAGTACTAGCGGGACGCGGGTTCTCGAAGGCGAAGTGCAGTTGAAAAAGACATTCAAGCAGAGCGTTGTATTTCCCCGTTTTGCTGTGAGGGTTGGTATACTTAATTTTCTCTCTTGCTGGATATTGACGGGTCACAGTACTACCTAGAAGTCCATCATTTTGAAGCAGCTGGCTTCGTGCATGCACCCTCCGTCTCTGACCCACTGCTGACCCAGCCGGTTGATATAACATCTTTCCATGCACTTGGCATCTTCATGCGCTCTTTTGCACCACCTGAATATGCGCAGGAGCAATGTGAGAACTTCAGTAACTCAGTTGGTTTGCTGGGGGGCGGAAAGTGGAAGGCGAATTAACTATCGGATTATAATATAGTCTGGGTAGTGAGTCTTGTATGTTAAAATGTTTAGTGTGACTTATTCTACTCCCACATGAAGAGTGAAGTTTTCGTCTTGCCATTCGTCCTCTTTCTAAGGATCCAAAGGATATGGTCCGGTGAGTGATTTGGGACGTCTACGTGCAACGAACTTCGAAGGTAATTGTTTTGGCGCCATCATCCAAGTTAGCTGCTACTGGGCAGTGGGAGACGAGTTATCTGGTCATTGCAATTGACGCGATGGGCTAGGACAATTTAACGTTGAGGTTTGGTTGCTGCCTAACTGCAGCCCACACCTCGGCCGGTGTGTAGTATGCACCCAGGTCGCATGGTTATATGGAAAACGGGAGTGATCAGCTCGACGAAAAAGGCTTTTGTTTGGCTTTCACCCTGCCAACCCTCAACCACCCTACTCATGTAAAGATGGGCATGGAGTTGGAACATGCAGGTTGCTATTTCGGCACCGATGTCAGTTCAAGAACTTCAACCCGATGGCATCACGATACTAAGAGTGGTGCATGACATGACCAGATATAGATATGTCTAAGTGTCGAGGTCCTCGAGGACTATTCGGACTCACAATTTAAGTAGCCATATGCTCAAGCAGTGATTGGTGATCTGACAGGAAAAGCGAAACAAAGGTCCTTAACGGAGCTGATCACTCCCGCTTTCCGTATGGTTACCTTCCATCATGATCTAAAAAACTTGGTTCGGTCAAAGAGCGCTCAAAAAACTGCTTTTTGAGTGAACGTGTTTGGATTAGGCTAGGACCTCATTCCGTAAATACTTGTTTTGGTTAAGTTGAAGTCTCTTCCACCAATCAAATACTGTCGCTTGCCATCAGTATTGCTGTAAAGAAGCGTTTGCTTCAGTGCTCTTGCTGATGCTCATATATCAAGTTGCGAGCGTTGGGTCTGTTTTAATAGTGCTCACAATCGGAGACTCCGCGAGAAGAATCAAAAGATAGCACGCGAACATCCGCTAGTCAATGTTTGTCGGGCACAAGTCCCTGGAGTAGTGATGCATTAAATACTACAGTTA
>PVYE01006916.1:0-23418 GCA_002995055.1 Rhizopogon rudus
TCCGCCTCGCTAATATCCTCTACCGAAGATTTCTCTTCGCAGCCGCTTGGGGATCACATTAAAGGTAGCTCGCATCCGTCCAGTAGCAGTTCTTCTAGCGTTCAGCGCGCCGAAGCTGCTCTGGAGAGTGTCATACGGGAGTTTGAAGAAGAGGCTGAGGATGAGATATTAATGCCCAGAACAGTGCACCCTGCTCTGCGGTCGGGTGAACAATCGAACGCCGCATCTCCCACCAGTGATTCAGAGTCAGGAACTTCAGTGGGAAAACAGGCTTTTTCATGCACTACATAGTCTAACCATGATATCAGATTCGTAATCCTCAATCCCCGATTGACTATGAAGCGGGAACTGCAATATTATCCGATAAACAGATGAACGTCGACCCCGAGATGCAACACATATCTCCAACCCCATATGGCCGTGCGGGTACCGTCTCTCCCACTCCTCGCCTCCCAGGTTACATCCCTGGCATGCCCCGTCCTATGACCCCTCGCGATCCATCATTTGACTCTGATGACGCTCGTGCGCATTCCGCAACTCCACGTGCGATGTCACCCACACTCCCAAATACGAATGGAGCATCACTCATCACCACAACCTTTACGTCAGGTTTACTTCGCCGGGGTTCTGACGCATCTCGAAGCACCCCGCGACCCATCTCGCCGTCTGTGGCCCCTCCTGCGAGTTCGTTTTTGTCGCGTAGTGCTGGTGGTCAATACTCCTCGGACAGTCAACGCGAGAGTGCGAGCAGCACTGATCAGGAAGCTTCTGTAACTTCTATCTTCAGGAGGAGGCCCGCATCTCCATTGACAGGCTCAGCCTTCAGACCCATGCTGGTGTCTTCTCGCCCGGGTACTCCATCGAACATCACTTGGAATGTCAACTCACCCTCTAGTACACCCTCTAGCACCAACCGCACTCATAGCAGGCGGGGTAGTGCTTCTAGCCATAGTAGAAGCGGTAGTCTGAGCACGGACAGCGATTTCCAATCTAATGGGGATAAGTCTAAATCACCAAACAGGCCCATTCGCTTACCTGCGCCTCCTGAAACTTCTGGTTTCACTCAAGTGACCAATACTGGAGCGTGGAACCATTCAACTAGTCCTGCTCCGGTAGACCATCGCTCCCCATCCAGTCTTTCAGGTGTTCTTGACTTTGGGTCCTCACTCTCGACCCGCACTATGCGGTCCCCTACTCCCACTCAGTCTCGGTCTGCTGCTGCCTCTCCTGCATTTTCTTCGAATGACTCCCCGGATTTTTCCAACCATGCTCCCGTTCGTTCTCCAAAACATCATTCTAAGTCATCTTCACATTTCTCTCTTGGGCTTTCTCAGCCTGTTGCCTTTTCGGCATTGGTCAACTCATCTCGGTCTTCACTGGAATCTACCGGATCCAGCTATCACTCATGGTCCGCTGGGCATAAGAAAGACATAACTCTCGAGTTATTTAGTGATGTCGAACAACAGCCTAAGTGGCATGACCTGGACAAATTAAGCCCTGCTACGCCGGGTAGCTTGCAGGATGATGATTCCGATGACTTCGAGGACATCATACGACGGTACACAGGTCTGACCAAATCTGATTTCGTGGCCATCCAAGACAAGTTGGTGAACGCTGTGCGGGCGAAGGAAAGCAATACGGAGCCTCGAGAGCGGGCTAACTCGCTGCGGAGACGGCGACCATCGACCTCGCAGTCCAACTACTCGGTGAACGGCCGTGATAACCGGGTTCGTATCCTTTTCCTAACACCATTCTTTCAGCCACCCATACTCATCGTCACATCGTCATAGGTTGCAAGCCCGCCGCCCAATCAACCTGCTCCTACCCAGGTGTCCGCCACCGGACGGCGTTCGCCAGCACCTGACCAAGCTGCCAAAGCGCATGCATTGTTAGACTCTGTCGTTGGGAGCATTCCTCGCGCACCTGCGGTCAGCGTCGTGACGGATATCAAGGTGCAAGTGGAGGATCCCCCTGAAGTCAAGGCATCCCCTACTACGACGCGTCGCAATAGGGATTTAGCACGTGCCCTTGGCTTTGGAGACGAGCAAGCAGCTGTGACTTTGCCACAGGACACCAGTCCGCCAATAGAAAACGTTCCGCAGTCCAATAAGCCATCGCAGATCCAGGTACCACCGGTAACAACTCCTGAACCAGTCGAACCTGTCACGCCACCTACGCAAGGTGGTGTTCAGCCGTCGTCCAACGCGTCGTCATATACCCTCCCATCTCGTTCCGCTTCAATGAGAAGCCCTCGACCGCCAATGGATCAAGCCGAACTTGTGAACGAAGTTCGGCGTAAAGCAGAAGCTGCTACCGCTGCCTTGATGAAGACTTCTTCTGGTCAGAAATTTACCGACGCCAATGCCTCGAGCATTTCTGTGACCCGGAAGAAAATCAACCTGAGCCAAATATCCGCTCCTCATTTAGTGTCAGGACCTACCAGTGTAGAAACTATTCCACTTCACCAGGTTCAGCAGCGGAAGTCTCCTACTCCTATCGCTCCACAGTCATCTTTGAACATTACCCAGAGAATGAGGCGTTTCCGTAATACTCTGAGAGTCAAGCAGCACGTCCCGAGTGGTGAAGAGGTCACTCCCTTCCCTCTGGACGTCCAGCCCAATACTGTATCTTCGGCTTCTCTGAATCGCAGACCGACATTGCCTCTTACTAAGGGCTTTGCCTACGGAAGCTCGACCGATTTGGGCAAGTCCAAGTCGATGTCAGGTCCTCCGGCTTCAGCTACACCTGGCCTGAGAGGTTTCATGTCTCGCTTCAGAAAGCCCCGTGCGCCGGATACTCAAACTGAAAACGGCAATGGGTTCTTGCGAGCTTCTCCAACCACTTCTTCACCGACGACATCGTCACATCATGGTCAAGGAAGTGCCTCTCCCACGAATGCCGTCACACCTGCATCAGCGCCTGTCTCGACTACCACTTTCACGCACACATTAGGCAGTGGTCAGCCAAGCATTGATTTATCGTCAGCAATGGCGGATAATGAGACTGCGGTCAAACAATTGCTTGAGGCAGGTGCTAACCTGGGTGTTAATCAGGCGGAATTGAAAGCCTTGTTAGCACGGTCCGCCTCAGTTTCATCGCGAGCTATGGGCCATTCTCTATCAAGGAATACGTCAAACGCCGTGGCAGGTTCCTATGTAGCACGAGATGTTCCCTCAGCTGCGCGATCCCGATCACCTCTTCCAGCAGAATCACACCTCAACGATGATGGCACCATCAGCGGAGGAGACGAAAGGACTGTGAGAAAACTCTCTATTCACAAAACAGGGGAATCAAGTCACAATCGTCAAGGCATCCCTGAGAATCCTGCTATTGTCAGGAGAACGCTCATCTTTCCCTCGGACTTTCGTACATCTACACCCGAACCGAACCAGATGACGCGAAAGCCTTCAGGTAAGCGTCATGGTCGATCGGGTAGCGCTATGTCTGTACACTCGGGTCGCTCAGTACATGATCGCGCACCTACTCCGCCGCCGCCGAAGTCCACTGGAGGAAAGCGATTTTCAACTGATCGGCCTCCTCTACCTTCGCTACCCACGTCAATGACTGCACAGGCTGAGGCTCTTTTACATCCTGTAATGTCAGGGGCAACTGTCGAGAAGACTGGCTCTCCGTACGAATCTCTGTGGGTAATTATTTTACCTGATTTTCCGTATCTAAATTTTTCCATCAGATACGACATGTACACTGGTGAGAGCAAACAGACAAATACTCCCGCTGAAGACGCAGTGGATATCGGAAGCTCCCATGAAGCAGAAGGCTATCCAGAAGGTGCTGCCCTGGAAGTTGTCGAGATGGCAAACGGCGAAACGATCTGGTATGTGGATGATCGTGTGCACCCACTTAATAGCTGACGTTTCTCTAGGTCAATAGTGAATGGTTTGCGTGACGACGATCTTGAATCTGCTTACGCCAGCAGAACAAGCCTTACATCCGAGTATTCTTTGCGCGAGAACTCTGAAGGCTTGCAAGTGTTCGTCAAGGAGCACGGCAGATCAGCATCAAAGAGTAGCAGTTCGTCATTCCTTTCCCGTAAAAAGCCATCTCAGAACAGGAGCCGACCTGACACTAAGGTGAGGGTTCTTGTTTCATCAAATGTCACCTATCGCTGATGCCGAGAAGGTTTTTTATAGGTCAGTTCGGCACACTGCACATGGAAGTTTTCGGTACTGATTATCTAATCTTAAGCTCCTCCGCTCATATTGGTCGTTTGATCGAGTCACTTTCCCAGGGGATGGACGCCGGTTCATTCAATTTTGGTAACCTACCCCCTGACCGCTCCACCCCTTCATCATTCCACTCTGACGCCGACACGCAGTGGACTATTGAAGAAAAACTGGAACACATGCTGGGATCGATGAGAAATCCTTGACAGCTGGAGTTAATAATCTATGCGATATTGATCTACTCTTATCGGTTTCGTCTTGTTTGCGTTGAGATTTGTTGTTACAAATTAGGTACCACATCATACATCAGGCAGTAATAAATTCATGCACACTCCTTATCCTTCCGACCAATCACCGGCACCCCTCATGCAGTCCAATCTAGCCACCTATTAAGGTTCAGAGCAAGCAAAGCTTCGAGTAATAAAAAGTCGTGACTGAAGTTATACTCCAGTGTTCCATGCGAGGGACCAATTGGAGTCTGTTGGGAAAACCACCGGAAAAATGCAATTTTCATATTCGGTGCGGCAAAGAGCTTTACGTAGAGTCAGCCGACCGATGATATTTGAAATGCTGTCGTGAACTTGCCTCGTAAGACCTGGGATCACTGTGACACCTCCGCCACTCATATAGGTTACCATCCGCGGAGGTGAACCTGCGAGCGCTGACAAAACGACTTAGTCGGGTCCATCAATGGGACGACACTGATGCCAACATACCCTGGACTTCCCGGTTGGACCAGCTGCGCCATTGGAATTTCACGGCCACCAATAGTTGCAACACCGAGGGACGATCCGTTTGCCCCCCAGTCAAACGCTGCGACGGGATTCCTACTGCTAGATATCTGAGGTGCAAGTTAGCGAGTTAGGTGAAGGCTTGTTGGGGGCGACCCGCAAGTTTGACGGACAACACTGACCGTGGTGCGCACCGTGGACGGTGACAAGAATTGTGTCTCGAACTCAAAAAATACTGGCTGTATGTCCTCGCCGATAATGATGCAGTCGCGAGGATCATCTCTTCCAGTGAAGTAAATCTCGAAAGGGGGGGAGGCCATTGTGATGTAGGATGATTTTTTTCATGATCATGAATTGTAGATTATATACCCCCGTGGCGTGTCGAGTGAGGCTGAGGTTGACGCAATTCGTGATACCAAGTCACGCAAATTGAATACTATTTTGATCTCTGCGCACTTCGAGGAGGAAGAAGACACGCATTCTGCATAGATACATCGTTGCATCTAAAGACCGCGAAAAGGTCCCGGTCAGCATCACTGAATTCAGGACGTGAGGTTGTCAATTCGGTCCTTCGGATGTCAAACAGCATTCTGCTTTGATACTTTTTACTATATCGGACAAGTAGTAAACGGAACGAGCCGGGATCTGAGGTCTGAGGCAACTGAGCAACCCGTGCGTAGATCTGTGTAGATATCAGCGCTGACATTCACGTAGAACGCCGGTGATGTACTTGGATCTAACTCATCAAAGGGGTTGCAGGGGAAAGTGACGGCGGGGCAGTATTTCTGCCACCAAACTCAATAACGTCGCTATCACAGGATGGGTCTGCATCAATAAGTCGTGCAACGAGCCCATACACCAAAATCACTCGATGTTCCACCTTTGCCTGTAAAGGTAATTTTCCCGCACAGCTAAAAGGCTAATATTAACTACAGTTGCCTTTCAAGTGTATATACGATCGACAGCTCCTTCAGAATCGTATCAGCTTGATTGGTTTTCACTACAACGTAGGGCTGCAAGAGCCGTGGCAAGAAGAGCAAAGAATAGGCAACAAGGAGTAAAAGTCACGTAATACGTATGGCACCCCAAATGTTCAGCACGAAATTGGGTTTCATGAATTAACCTTCCATAGGGGGCGCTTTCGCATCTTTCGAGTGACGTGAACAGCGCTTCCACCAGCATGACCTCCGCCGAACGCCAAAACAACCGTTTCTTCTGCTCCCTGTCCTCGTGCGATCTCCTTCTTCCTCATCTCTATGGCATCCTTCGCAAACTTAAAGCGGGCTTGGTCAGATCCTGTGAATACCAAGATAAATGTTCGGAATAATAGTTGATCGCCGATAGCAGAATTTACCAATTTCAAAGGCGCGTGATTCAACTGCCGATTTGAACATGTCGAAGGGTACAAGGGAAAATATATGCAACAGGGTGTCACGGCCTGTGTGGCCTTTTGATGGATCGGCCTCGGATGAATTAACTTCTAGGGCATTGGGCAGTGTCACCACGAGGAACTGGAAAACATCATCTCGTAGTCTTTGGGCATAGTGGCCAAAGACAGACGTCTGCGACAGTTCAGGGGTGAGCGATCCATCCGGTGATGAAGGGATTGTGTCGACGAATTCGAGCCATTCATTAATTGTCTCCACACTGATCGACTGTCTGCATGCATCATAAGCGTAACTGCACAGGTCATCCATGCCGCCGAGTAGACAACCGGCTGCAAGTACTCCTCGTGCATTACCGGGCCGAATGAGACTTAGTGAAACCGACGAATATAGATATCCTAAAGCTGAAAATACACCGAAAATAAATACAAGTAAAGATATGGGGAGGACGCAATCATGCATACCTATAGCAAAGCCCTGCAAAGGTAATAATAATTGTGTCAGCTCTTGCTGTCTCTAGATGAGAAGTTCCGCCCAGCACGGCCTCCGAGCACGGTGGTTGTACACGATAAGAAATTACTATTGTACTTGAGATGGCAGGCGTTTGTCACAGGTGTCCTTCGGATCTCTGCCCCGCGCTCGGTCGCCGGAAATGAACGGAGTGAGAAGTAAAATGATACACGTACTTCTTGGCTAACCTCTGGTTCATGTTCTAGCTGTACATATATCACACGCTGAGCACCAGTCTGAGGGGAGGTGGACATAAGATGGGCTAGCAGCGGTGACCTTGAAAGAACGATGGCATGAAGGCGGTAAGTATTTTGATGCACATGCTGGATAGAAAATACGGTCTAAGTACGACAATCTGATGGACAATGAAATTCGCCTACAAGAATGGTGTCGGCATAATTCTAAAAAGGCAATGGTTAGGTTTCGTCTGTTCAAAGAATCGTGCACGTACGCCAGTCTGGAATCCCGCATGATAGAGGTGGTGTACAATCTCCTCGTTGTGCATTTGGTAAGGAGGACTGCGCAGGTCCAGTCAATTCATAATTACTACGCGTTCGTCAAGTCAGCCGACTCACTGAGAGAATCCATTAACAAAGCTCGTTGGCTCATCATGACTGCCATTGAAAGAGTATTCAGACTGTCCGATGGGAGGCGTAGCCCCATTACTCGAAAAGCCATTAGCTACTGAGGAAGTCGATGGTGCTGCATTCATTGGACTGAAGAGAGATGAAAAAATGAACAACAAGTGAACGAAGGTATCGGCAGTGGCAAAGACTAGAGAACCAAGTCACGCTGGCGCCACGTCACGTGTCACGTATGTAAGTACTAGAGCACCAACTAACGAACGCCTCTCGATCCATTACTGTCCCATATCCTTCAAATGTTGATTCCATTGAAACAAAATGTGACATTAGGTTGTTTGTGAATCCTTTTTCAGCAGCCAGGGGTCCACAAATGATAGGATAAGGAGGCGGTGGAGAAATATATTCGCCGGCGGAGGATAACTAAGGCTCGGAGCCATCGTTAGAATGGATCCCACAGAACGCGATAATTTTATTTTATTCCCCACCATGTGAGATCTATCTGATGAAAAATGACGCAAATACTGTTCTCCAGATACGACCCTGAAACGACTAATGAAAATAGAAACTTGATACCAAGCAAAACAGGGGCAAAAAAAAACTCAAGCTTACCTTCGATATTGAGGTGGGATGTCGGAATCTGGTGGGAAGGTCTTCTTAACATATTCTTGACAAGATCCGAAATTGAATGGTATATGACGCCAAGTGATATATGTTTACATACCTTCCCAACAACTAGGCATCTCTAAGATAGAATCGAAATCATAGATCCAAGTTTCCTCTTCGATGCTCGGCGAGGTATTGAGCAACCGGTGCTGAGACCCTGATAGGCTGCGCAGAACCAAGACGACATGATAGTCCCAAATAACTGCCACGCTTGGAGCGGATGCCTTTAGTTGACTCCACAGAGCAACCTATGCGCCGCAGGTCTTTAGTTTCGTTTCAAGTACACAAAATCGTTGACTGAACGCAATCACCGTTTTGGTCACATTCGATATGAAGACAACAGAAATATCCCATATGGCCCTGATCTCAGATTGTTCCAAAAACCGACGCACGAGGAGGTATATGTTTTCCTCGCAATAGCAAGGGGTGTATGCACTGTTGACATGAGCTTTAGGAAGCATGCTACTTTAGAACTCCGACAAACTCCATACTTAGGCAGCTTCGACCAAACTTCGACTCGAGTAGATTTCCGAAGGTCCCGAAAATTTGCTTGTGCTAGTTGGAGTATTCCAGTGGACTGGGTCGCCAGGTTTGTCGGGAGTCTCTTCGCTGACTCAATTGCATCCCGGGGCGCACTTGGCCAAATCGATATTACATCAGAACTAAGTTGCTGGCAGTTATCTGTAAGACAATGATCTGCACTAGGCTCCATTAGAATAATGGCTTGTGCTTGATAAGTACTGTATAGTGATGGGAAAGGCCGAGGAGGCAATGAGGATGTCAATGCCAGATATTATTATTCGTTAATAATGGGGGCGCACGGATCAAGGACTTTCGTTATCATTCTCAGTGCTTAGCCAGCTGTAACTATGTTTAACATTTGGCCGTCATGCGGGGAAACAGTCTCGACTGCGAAGTGCGGAACGGTATCTAAATCTCATCGCGAATCCCGACGGAAGGAAGACTTACTTTATCTTGCTACATAATCACGCTACCATACAACCTTCGTGCTCAGCGGTCGTGGTTGTCGGGACACTGATCTCGTCCCGATCAGATCATGATCTTCATCCAATAAACTTTGATCGAACGTCTCTGGTCGTGATAGCAAATCCGGGTGCCTTAGTCTCACTGTAAAATTAACTTCTCCCAGCATTAAATAAAAGAAATCAGACCGCCAGGGGGTTGATTACATCTAACATTGTGAATGTCTGAACCTTAATAGTCCAAGGGTGTGTGTTGATATGCTGAGCGTAAGGGCCCTCGATTCATGCTGTCAGTAGAGTGTTTGCTGAGAAAACATGCCTGACCTCGTTATTGTTAATATCATTGCCATCGGCAGTGCTGACTGACGCTGGGGCGAGGTGCTCGGGGACGAATGTCGGTTCTCTAAACGCCATGTTTTTCATGCAGACAGTCGATAAATATTTCGCCCACACGCAATAGAATGATTCTTTGAATGTTAAGCGATATCGGCGGATAAGCATCAAAGTTTCACACAAACACGGAACCCATCACCATCTATCTGGATGTATCTCCTAGCACAGTGAGAATATCCAGCGCTCGAATGCACGCGTGAATTGCCTACAGTTGGGCGATTATAGGCGGCACAATTCGGCATGCCAAGGATGTTCTCGCGGGGAGAGATCGATATTTCGAGAAAGTGCAATGAGAAGTCAAGATATGTCACGGAGCAAGGAAAATGGCTGAGGCAGTGGTCATTAAATTGACAGAAGGATTTTCCGCACGAAAAGTACGGATGTTTGATCCCGATGTGAAGGTTATGGATATACCTGGAAAAATTATCAATGGAGTAGAAGGTGAACATTTATCTCTACTATCTAAACCATATCCGCAAGCAGACATGCAGCACTGCCTAACTGTCTGCGAACATCATGGAAGTCAACATCGTGAGCTGTAATATAATTTATAATCAGTGCCAGTTCGGGCACGTGAAGGGGAGGAGGGATGCCACCCTGAAAATAGGGATAGCGATCATAAACTCACAGTCTTCTACTTCCCCCCACCTTTGAATCTGACTCGAGACTTCGACTTGTGCAGCAATAGCTGCTTCTTCGACAGTCAGATGTCTCTTCACAAGCGCAAGCGCGATCAAGAATGACTTTGTCACATATGTCACACGTTCCATGGCTAGAATGATCATTATGGTCTCCTTAACTTCAATAAGAGCTGCTGGGTACTCACCAGCCAACTCCCAGGGATCCATCTCGGTCAGAATGTCATTGAATTTAGTTCTCGTTTCTGCCGATTGTGAATGAAGCAAAACCGAGGTAAACACTTGTACATCGACGTCGAACGTAGACCTCGCCCATTCAAGCAAGGGATCCCAGTGCTTATGTTGGAGCTCTACCAATGGAAGTGGGTCGTCATGATGAAAACTACAGGGTTATGGATTAGATGAACCAGTCGTATGGGGTAAATACACACCAGATTGTATCAGTGTCCAAGTAATTAAGAAGAGCTTCTCGCACATCTGAGCGCGTTTTTTCATCATGGAAGGCGTCTATGGCCCGCGAAGCAATAGAGGTCTGCGCTAGTCAATCGTAGGAGCGAGATCGTCGTTGAGCATTCATACCATTGGCAGAGCATGGGGTTTCAGTAAAATTTCTTGATTTTCCCATTCATTTGCAATAAGTGTTGCAACTAACCGCTTGTCCCTAGGTAGCAGCATAGTATTACCAGATGGCGTTTTCAATGCTCGCGTATCAAGCGTCACGGTAAACCCATCACGTCTCTTGGAAATTCCTACCGTCTCCCAGAAACGCTTCAGGGTAGCCTCAGCACCTAAAGGAAGTCATGAATTGAGTTTGCAGCAGTCTGTGGGCAATACTCACGGTTTGTCTCCGACACCACAGTCCCATCAGGTGTTGACGAAGTAGTAGCAAATGCACTAGAGCACGAGCCTATGCTCGAGAAGCTTACACGAGTAGTTGAACGCGGAAGTAACCTGAGGAAGTACATAGACGATGTAGTCGAACAAAAAAAGAATAATAAAGCTGCAGTCAATCACAAACACGTGACGTCACGCGGGGCCCTCAATTGAACTACGACACGTCGAAAATCTGCTTTCACTACGCCGAGACCCGATATAACGCACAAACTTGGATGCGAGAAATGCAGTCTGCCAGTAGACCAAACCAACCCCAGATATCTTCATTTTTCAGCCCGCGCTCTGTGACAAAGAAGCGTGCCCCCTCGGATTCCCCCATAGACCTCACTTTAGATGATTCTGACGTCGAAAGGCAACCCCCGATAAAAAAGCTGAAGTCAAAACATCTAGAATCCTCCGCGAGTCAGTGGTGCTATGAGGCCTCCTCCACAGATGATCATGTTGGCACAACTGGCGTACAGGAAGACAAAACACGCTCAAGAGTAGATTTGGAGCGCATCCTGCTCGGAACGGGCCGACAATCATCCGGGCGTACTGACGAAGGAGATAATTCGAGTGTGGATGATACTAGTTCTCAGGATGGCAGCGATTCAGACCCTGCATTCAGTGAACTCCGGGCGATGTTCTCTCGTAAAACCACCAAGAGAAGCCGAAAATCGCGTGCTAAGCCCATGGTTAGAAAAACAAAAGCCGCGGAGATCGGTCCTAGCGGCGAGACTTACACCCCATATGAGGTTCAGGTAGAGTATGTTGCATGTTCTCAATTCTCTTGCTCACACTATGAGTGCAGGTTTTGGCATTCATCAAAGACCATCCTGGGACGATCCTAATGATTGAAAAGGGTTACAAGTTTTATTTTCACGAAGAAAGTGCGAAAGTAAGTAAACTTCGTCAGAAATTGTGTCTTCGTGTTGTGAACATAAGCACTGGTAGATTGCCAGCACAGAGCTCGGAATTATAGCCTACGTGAAGCGGAACCTTCTAACTGCCTCTATTCCCGTCCATAGGAAAGAGGTACATATGAAGAAGTAAGTTTTAACCCTAATTGTTTCCCAAAATTTATTCTATTCTAAATCAGGCTCCTCTCCAAAGGTCACAAAGTAGGTATTATCGAGCAAACAGAGACAGCCGCCCTCAAGAAAGCCAGCGAGAACAAGAACGCTCTTTTTGAGCGCAAACTTACCCAATTGTACACAGCGACAACGTAAGGGTCACCATCTTGAATACTGAATCGATCGACATGTTACACACGTAGCTATGTCGACGAGGTTGATTCTGTTGACGATCTCGATAAATATTCGGCACCACCGCTTATGTGTCTTGTCGAAACTCACGAACATGACTCCGGTGAAGGTGAAGTCAACATTGGCATGATTGCGATTACACCGAGCACCGGTGACGTTATTTGGGATGATTTTCATGGTATGTACAATCGATTATATCTACCTGAGGCTATTGATGATAAGGTATCAAGACACCGTTATGCGCGTTGAGCTTGAGGTTTGTCTAACGTAATTATGTTTTGATCACTGTCACATAGCTATGTTAGACAAGACTTGTCCACACAAGGCCTGCAGAATTGCTGGTATCCAGTGAAGGTCTTACTAAAATGACTCAAAAGGTGTTGGGACATTTTGCGAGGTATGCATGACCATTCCTCGGATGGAGGGCATTGTTGACAACAATCTGCAGCGCTTCTCATGACCAACGGATAAGGACCGAACATTTCAACTCTACCCTGAGCAGCTCAGAAGCCTTTGATTTTATCTCAGACTTTTATACGACCAAAGCTACTTCAAGCGCAGAAGAACTTAGCCCAGGTCAGATCTAATGTTAGCTATTGTATCATGTGAAACGGACATTCATGACCGGGGTTGTTTCAGACAAAATTTTGGCTATTGTCGCTGGCCTCCCGCAACTAGTTGTCGTATCTCTGGCACACGCAATTAAATATCTATCGACATTCAGCATCGCAGATGCGGTTCTAGCTGTTAAGTTTTTCACGAGGTTTACTGAGAGGAGTCATATGCTTCTCAACGGCAACACCATGACAAACCTGTTCGTATGCATGATTAGTGTCACCATCGAACCTCCTAATATGTCTGATCGCAGTGAGATATACCAGAACCAGACTGATTTCACTACCAAAGGCACACTGATATCGATCTTGGATCACACGTCAACAAAATTCGGGGCGCGGCTTTTAAAGAATTGGATTGGGAAACCGTTGACAAACAAGTTGTGAGTACTTCGGTCATCGCACCTGCAGTGTTTACCATTATTTGACCAGGATCCTGAACCAGAGGATAAACGCTGTGGAAGAAATTAAGTCCAGCGATTCAGCGCAACTAGTGGATCTCTGCCGTGTCCTGAAAAGACTCCCTGACCTTGCCAGGGGTCTGTGTCGCATCCAATATGGGAAGGTAGGTCACTCACGTTGCCGCTTCACTTGTTATAACGTTGTAATCGTGCGTCAGTGCACACCTCAAGAACTTGCTTCATTTCTTTCGGCTTTCAGAAGCGTTGCGAGTGCATTCCCTGAATATTCGGAGGAGTTTCATTCAAAGCTCTTGAATGACATCTTTTCTTCTCTTCCGAAGCTGAAAGCACCGACAGAAGCGTTATTGGCTGCAATCGACGTGAAGAAAGCCACCGGTGGCAAGAAAGATGAGATGTGGACAGATCCGGAGCAATTTCCTGCCTTGTACGAGTATAAGATGGTCTGTAAACTTCTTGCGATCTCTCTCATGTCGCTGACCCCTAGATTAAAGCTAATCGAAACTGTGAAGTCGGAACTCAATGAGGAGTTGAAGTCCAGTAAGTACTAGATTTCCCCCCATGAATGAACAACTTGCCTAACTTAATGTTCAGTCCGTAAACTCCTCCGAAAGCCATCCCTCACGTGGACGACTGTGGCGGGTATTGAGGTGGGTTAATGTGACTACAAAAGATGTTATGCTGAGAGTTTAAGACAGTACCTGATTGAAGTCAAAAAGTCGGAAGATCGAGCAGTGCCTACCAATTGGGTGGTGGTTACAGCGTAAGTATCTTCGTGAATACATGATACGTTCTATGCTTACGACCTACAGAACCAAGTACATGCGACGCTATCACAGTCCAGAAGTCAAGAAGTTCATTGATGAACTATCCCGGTATAAAGAAACTCTTAATGCGGAAGCTAACAAGGCTTTTGCATCATTCCTCAGTTCTATTGCTTTGGACCACTACTCAGTAATGCGGGATGCGGTCAATAAGCTAGCTATTGCAGATTGCTTACTGAGTCTGGCACATGTGGCCCACCAGCAAGGGTACGTGAGACCAGAGTTTATCGAAGAAGATACCTTGGAAATTGTGGAAGGGCGGCATCCAATGATCGAGGCATTACGAACAGATCCGTTCGTTCCAAACACATTATACATGGGAGGTGATTATCCCAGGAGCAGCATCATTACTGGACCCAACATGGGTGGCAAAAGTTCTGCTGTGCGCATGATTGCTCTCATCGCAATTATGGCCCAAATTGGATCCTATGTACCCGCTAAAGCTGTTAAACTTGGCTTGTTGGACGGGGTTTTGAGCAGGATGGGAGGTACGTGACTGTTTTCTGGTTTATACGCGACTGTTTCGATATTCGTGAAGCGTCTGATGAACTCGCTCGCGGACGATCGACTTTCATGGTGGAGATGGCGCAGACAAGCGACATACTACAAAAGGCTACTCACAGGAGTCTAGTGATTCTCGATGAGTTGGGAAGGGGCACATCCACTGCCGATGGGGTGGGTTTACATTTGTCATTCCACCGGGTTTCGTATAATATCATTCCTGCAGATGGCTATTGCGGATGCGGTCCTTCATCACCTAGTGGAACATGTGAAGTGTAAGACGCTGTTCATCACACACTATCCGCTAGTAGCCACAGAGTTGGAAAGAAAATTTCCCGAGGAGGTACAAAATTTGCATATGGGCTACACAACCGAAACCCGAATAAATGGAACTCGGGACGTTACATTTTTGTACCAACTCACTCCTGGCGTTGCTCTTGAGTCGTTTGGCGTCGAGTGCGGGCGTCTTGCAGGTCTTCCGGACGACATTCTTCGCTTTGCATCAGAACGGTCTGAGCTTTGTAGAACTGTCGCTGAGCAGCGCACACGACGCTCTAGGTCAGTCCATGCCTGGTCATTCATCTCTTTCGAGCTCAACACTTTTGCTTTTGTAGGACGCGCAAACTGATGCGTGCGATCACTCGCGCACTTTCGGCACACAAGGCGGAGGAACTGGAAGAATTCCGAGCTACAGTGCAGCAATTTACGACTGACTAGTTGGCCTACTCTTCTTTTTCTTCCGCTTAGTGTCAGATGACACACCTTCTACTTCTACTTCCTCAGCCTTCCTTTTTGGTGCTCCTAAATGACTTTGTCTGTCGTTCTGAGCTTTTAAGGCCGACTCCACTTGAGAGCAAAGCTTGAGTACGGCTGTTGATGATCCGAACCGCTTCGAAGCGACAAGTCGCTCATGCAGGGTATGCCAAGCGCCTGAGTCCCACACACTTTGACCGCCGATGTCGACCTTGCTTGCTTGACGGACGCCAAGTATAACCAATTTCAAAAGATCTCTGATTTGCACCGCCGAGAGAGAGACTTGGTCATGGCATGCTGAGTCGATAAAGTGAAGAACACTTGTGTGAAGTTTCAGAATGAATGATAAGACATCTTCAGGGTCACCCTAAGATTCATCAGTCTATTCTGAATGCAATGACAGTGAAGGAGAGCTTTCACCGTTGACGCTGATAGAGTAAGAATTATGTTTAGCAGCTGGAAAGCCTGACATTTCCGATAAGCATTGATGGCTTTTGTAGAAGTGTCCAGTATGGCGTCCCGGAGTCGCCACCCTAATGCCGGATAACGCGTAATAAAGTCCTTGAAAAATGCGATGTTCAACGAGGAAGCCTTGCGGGTCATGAAATCGACTATTGACTCCGTGTAAAGCCGGAGAGTGGCCCCCCCGTCACCAATGTTCGCCAATACCCTGCAAATGAAAAGACTGCAGTGACTAAGAGTCGCTAGCGCGTCCGATGAGTTCGCCTTTCGGGCTCTGATATGCAGTTCATCCAGTATAGTCTCTGCATATTCTTGATCTGCTTCCTGAAGCGGTTCCTTCAACTTTGCAAGTCTGTTGTTGAGAATGCCGCGAGCTTTGTCAGACAGCTGTCGCTCGTCATTACTGCTCTTGGTAGCAAGCTCAATCAGCGGCACCACAAGACGCAGAATATGAGGACTCTGAGGCATCTTCCTCGCAAAAATCTCGACTAGGTCCAAGACTCTATTCTTGAAATGAGTAGCTTCTCGTTGCGCATTGACATCTGTGAAATCCTAAGTGATGTGTCCATCGACGAGGAAGATTTGCCATACCTTTGCCTTGCTTGTCACCAGATCTAGAGCGGAAGACTTCTGCGAGGTGTTCATCGATGGCCATCATTTGCTCGTCATCCGCTAGTTCTCCCTCAGACTCCTCATCCGTATCACCAGCGGCAGCCTCGATACCATTTGCTTTGAGCGCGTCCTCAATTTTCTTCCGCAGAGCAAGAGCAGCTTCGTCGTTACCGTCCAATTCGGACTCGTCGTCGTCAGATTCAACGTCATCCTCGTCCTCGTCCTCGTCTTCACTTTTTGCGCTTTCTGTCTCGTCTTCTTCATCGGCGACCAGATCGGCTGGGTTGCGGCGCTCCAATTGCTGTTCAGAAGGGAAGTAAGGTATGTACGATCAATAATCAGGCAATGATTACTGACGGCAACGATAAGGTCTATTGTACTTTCCGTTGCTGCACTAGCGATACACGAGAAAGTCTTGTTGGCCACTGCACGCAAGTAGGACGTGGACTTTTCGAGAAAACCAATGAGGACATCAACTAGCATGTCTATCGGCGTCGGAGAATCTGGCTGTGATGTCGCGAGTGATTTTCTGCGTTTTTTGGACTTGCTGTCGGCAGGAAACATAGTCGCGGCAGCAGCGAGGCAAGTCTAAACCATCTGAAATGTCAGGATAATTCTTCACGACATGGAAGAAACACTTGCATCAAGCACGCCTGTGTCAGGGTCAGGTTCATCATCGTCCAACTTGACGCAACGATAATGGAGCAGAAATGCTGACAGAAGAAGCTCTACTCCTTTAGCTGCGTCTTTCATGCTACCATCAACCTGATTTGTGCGATGAATATAATAAAATGCAAGTTGGGAGCGACGAACCTGCTTAAGATTCTCGATTGTCTTATAAACTTGTTGAATAAGAGGTTGTTCCTCCTCATTTTCCTCTGAGAGAGACGCAACGTGCTTGCGGTCCTTATCCAAGTTATTGACGACAGCGAAGACTTTCGATATCCAGGATTCATCATCAACTGCGATGGTCCCCTCCTTTGATGCCTTGTCACCTGATCATATTGAGTAAAAACCACCAGGAAACTGTTATTCTCAAACCTTTCTGTGATGTGGTGGGTTGTGAAGTCAGGTCGGCGAGGCAACCAAGAAGTTTGCTGCGGCAAGTCCGCCGGAAATCCTCGGAAGCAAGAGTGGAGGGAGTAACACGAAGCTGAGACAATGTCAAGCAAATATTATACGTCAGAAAGTCGACTCTACTTACCGCAGCAAGGAGCCCCTTGTCAGACTTTTTCTTGACCACGTATAGTCCTTGCACAGTGAACCAATTCAAAACAAGCTGAATCCAATCTTCACGCTTTGGAATGGCACCATTACGAACGAGGGCAGCGAACTGGTCTGCGGTCCAAATTCTCTTGGCTTCTTCCGCAGCGACGTCCCTGTACTTCTGTTGTGAAAAACCTCGGGCAGACTACGGAATTGCACGTACTCGCCGGACTCATCTATTTGTTCGAGTAAACTTTGGATGTACCTCATGATACCGTCACTATCCATCCTCGACAATATTGATTCTATGGTCTTCGTCCTGGTCAGTTTATCAAACTGTTGACTCCCATGGATCCCAGTTATCAACGTATAACCAAGTTCAGGATTCTGCTGAACGACGTTTTGGATATCTTTGACCTAATGTGGAATCAGTAATTGTAAGAATGAACCGACAGGCGAGAACCATCGCACCACATCCTGGGATATTTTGTGCAGGTGGCGATCTTTTTGAGAAAGATGGTTAATCCAACATCGCATGAAGTTTTTGGTGAAAAGCATGGGTAGATCGGTGCCGTCCACGCGACCCAACGCTTTCTTGAAGACAAGGAAACCCCAAAACTTGCGTTCAGGAGAAGAGGACGGCCCAAACAAGGCATCTGCATGGGACATTGAATTGAAAATGTAAGATATGTGATAAAGAAACCTACCGTCAACTACCACTCTAAAGAACTCCTGAAATAGCGCGTTCCGGCGATGTCCAGACTCACTCTCAGGGAGCAAACTGTCGAAAATGACATTCCACACATAATGCAATTGCGCTTTCCATGTTCCCGTACCACTTTTTTGCAACTCATCTTCGCCAGGCGTTTCCTATGTAGCAGACAAAGAAATGTCAATTATTCGATCTTACGCGATGCACATAACTCAAACCTTCAATATGCGCCCGAGAGTCGAAAAGTTGGCGGGGGCCAAAATGTCAGCATCTTTGAATGTCGGCGCTAAAGTCTTTTTCCAATTATGCTCGGGCATCGCGGGCTGTAATTTTAACGTTACGGCGACCGTTTCTGGCGTCCAGAGATCTTTGTTACGCCCATACACGACTTCGAACGTCGAAGCTAGTGCTTCCTCTTTCCATTCGACGGAAGATTTTATAACGGCATCGATAGCATGCCCAAGGGTCCACCAAGCACTTTCTCGTAGCCAGGACTTCTTTTCGCCGAGATTAAGAAGATGGTCGACGAGCTCTTTATAGCTCTCAAGGCTAGATGGATTCGTGGCAGATGAAGGAGATGTCGATAGCGGAGTCTGCCGTACCAGGAGGCCTGAGTGAATGACAGCGGAAAGCCCAAAGAGTCGAGCGAACAAGACATCGCGTTCTTCTTGACCGGTCATAGACCCCTGGGTCTTCGATCCGTCGACGATGATTGAGATTATTTGAGCACATGTGATAGTGTCCAGCCGAGTGAGTAACTGAGCGATAGATGTGAACTCGTACGAATATTAATGCGGTTCTGGAAGGAGGCACATACCTCAGTGAGCGCGACACTGAAGCCGAGGCGACTACTCTCTCGAGGACTGGCAAGGCCTCTTATCAGCCGCCGTATAGAGTACGCGACATCATGCGCATTCAAGGCATCTAGGCCGTCTGTTGGGCCAACATTTTCCTCATCATCCTCGGAGCCCGGCGAAACCTTTGGAGTGTGTTGTGCTTGAAACTTCTCAAGTGAACTAGCGAGCTTGACTGTCGCATCAATACGTTGCTTTTTCGAAGCAGAGGAGAGGTCCCAGAATAGGGAAAGGGTATTCGCCATCGTCGTTCATTCATTTCCAAACAAAATTTCTCTACTGCAGATTAGGTTGTTGTGACATGTTTAAAACCAATGGTTTTGGTAAACAGAGCTCAAATTCATCCAACCCCTATCTTGCTGGAGAAAGTGACTATGTAATTAAGTACTCCAGCAACCGACCAAGACCCCCACAGTAACGCGGAGTCCATGGTCACCTGTTATTGTAGCTCTAAGTTGAATCAAAGGGTTCTCATTAGTCGAAGTGCATCCAATGTCCCTTTACGCCCATCCTGCACTTCAGGCAGTCTGCACGTGGTCCCATCGTAAAGCGCTGCTTTCTCCCAGAGGATGAAACTTGTCCCGGATATTGGTTGGTTAGATGTGCGGGTTGAATTGGCGTTCCATATGATGTAGTTCGGAAAAGGTGGTGGTTCTGAGGTGGTTCCGGCTGCAATTCCTGCTGATCTGATGATGCGTCTGGTGATACATGAGGCTGCGCATATATCGAAGGAGGTTGTTGCTGATGCACGCTTGGTGTTAATGGCCGTGCATCTGCAGGTTCAGTGACGACCGAAGGCGAAGATGAAAATGCTGTGGGTTGCTGAGATTGGTGCTGGGGATGACTAGTGTGTGATGCAAGTGGCTGTTGAGCCGGAGGGTGTGCCTGCCGTCCTGATGAAGACACAAGCACCGCAGAGCAAGATTTTGCAGGCTCCTCTAGATCGAGGGCCTGGGAAGTATTTAGTGAATGTAGAAATGCCAAAATCAAAAGCCACTCACCATATTCTCATCCAGCCCGGCCTGGCCACTGTCGTCACTGGACGAAGGAACAGGACCGCTGCTAAGTGGAGCTGCAATAGAGAGGTCGCTCGCTCGCCTGACCCAATCCTCTGGGCTCGGCTGATGGTCACCAATGCCATTCACGTTTTGGTTGGCAGAAAAGAACGTAGAAGTTGCTCGCAGACTGAGATATCCATCCTCTAAAGCAAGCGTTGAACGCTTCTGTTCGCAAGGCAAACCAATGATGAATTATTGTATCTCGCGAATAATCGACACTACCCACCGGTTGGCGTTCCTGACTCGGAGACTCAGGAGAACGTGGTCGCTTTAGTGAACAGTTGAAGGAACGTGTCATCCTTGAGGGTGGCGAGTGGGTGTCGACTTCCATCATCTTCAAGCTAGTCAAAGAACCCAACTAGATGTTCGGGTATGACCACTGGTTCGACTTGCTTTCGAGTGCAAGATCCGCCTTCAGAGTAACAGCATTCGTCGGAAAGTTATTAGAAGTAGTTTAATGTTAAGAATGGCCACTGACTGCACCGCGTCCAAAGCAGTGTTTTCGGGTGTTTTTCTCAAAGAGATTCAGAAATAATTTGCAAGTTGTACAATTGTGACAACAGGGAGTACAATATGCATACATCTAGTGGTACATCTACTGCACAATTTCTACAGCTAAAAAACTACACCTTCGTCAACGATAACATCCACGACAATATTTTTAACCTTGCATGTTCAATCCACCACGAGGAAGTTTAGGCTCGCCCGCGACGTAGGGCTCCCCAGTCTCCTCCCTCAACATGTCGTTGAGCCATGCGCCTTGGGGCTGAATCTTCACCCCGCGGTTGTACATGACAGCGAGGTACAACCAAGCAGCAGCGTTTCCGACAGTGCTTACTTCATCAGAGACGTGCGTGCGTGCGTACTCGCTCATCTCCTGGTACAACTTCTCGTCGGTGTACAAGTTGTAAAGGTACTTGGCAACCGCATTATTGTCGCCAGCCTCGGTGAGGTAGCCCGACTTTCCGTGCACGATCTGAAGAGGAATACCACCTGTGCGAGAAGCCACAATAGGGATACCGGCATGCACGGCTTCGGAAACTTTGACTTCGAAGCCCTCACGAAGGGAAAGCTGAAGGGCAATCTTGGCGTTAGCCAGCAGGGCGTTGAGAACTGGACAGGATGAATGTCAGTCCTACGTCACTGCAACCTCGAACACACGTCACGCACGTTGGTCACTGGGAGGTATCCTCATCACGACAATGTCCTTCGAGTACGGCTTGTAGTCAGCCGAGTTGATAAGGTTCATGACTTGGTCGTAGATGATGCTGGCATCTGGGTCGTCGACAGCACCGTGGCCACAAACCAGGAGCTGGGGCATAGTCTCTTCGGTGGCCTTTCCGGTCTCCTTGAGCATCTTGCAGAAGCGAGTGTAAGAGTCGATGACGTTGGGAATACCCTTCGCTGGGTCGAAGCGGGCAACTTGGACAACGTAGTCGCGCTGGGGCCACTGGAGTTCGTTCATCTTCTCCTTCACACAGAGGTTCCGGAATTCGCCCATGTAGTAGTGGCTGTCCCATGGGTGGAGCTCCTTGTTCAACCCATCGAGCCTTGCAAACAAACGCGTCAACAAAAGAAGCAGTAAATTTAAAATTAGCTTCACCAGTCAGTGGCGGCACCCAACAACGCCAACTTCTGTATCGGGACATCGCTAGGAACGAACTTGCTGACTGGATGACTGATGAAGAGATCTGCCAACTTGATATTGTTCCAGAGGTAGTTCCAGACTTCTTCCTGGGGAGATCCCTTCACATGCACAAGATCGCTGCGGATCTCGATGTGCGATCGGTAGACGATGGGAAGCTCGGGTCTGACTTTTTTGATAAGGGGAATGAGACCAGGCATCTGTGGGTCATCTGAAGGACGCAGTGATGAGAGGCCAATAGCTAAGAATGTGGACTCCGGGCTTACCGATGAAAGCGATGTCAACACCGCCAGGGGCCAAGGGTCCGCCCTCTGCAGTCCATCGAAGCCCGTTTTTCAAGATCCATGCATCGAACTGGTCTTTCGCCTCCTGAGTGAGGCGAAGGTCTGGAGCAGCGACACCTTGCAGGATGTTGTGGTTGTTTTTCGTCGTGCGGAATACGCTCGGCGATGGGTTCGGCACATACCTAGCAATCGGTCGTAAGTCAACATCTGATTATGGAAAGGAAAGCCAGCACGAGGGCAAGGCACAAAGTTACGTACCAAGCAACATCAACGTCCAGAGCAGAAAGGAATCTGATGAGAGCATGTCGCATCTGTCATGGGTGTGATTAGAAGACTATAACGGGATCTATGAATAACACATACCAAGGCCACTCCACCTGCAAGCGATGGAAAAGATAACGCTAGTTAGAACCCCGAGGAATATGAGAATTAACGATGGTACTGACCTCCTTGAGGCGTAGAAGAGAAGAAACCAATTTTAACCTTTTTCTCTCGCAATTCATCGGCGAGCTTGTTGACAGCATTCCAAGTACCTGGTCCAACGGATTTCCTGAACACGTCGAGATCATCGATGAGGTGGATTTTGCCGGCTGCATCAACGGTAACCTGATTACGGGGGCCGATGGTGAGACGAGGGTTGTTGTTTGGGCCGAAGTACATGATACACTTTCGGGCAGCAGAATCGGCTTGCTCATCGAGAGTACGTGGGATTGGAAGCTTTGTAGCAACACCTGCCTGGAAGGTGTTGTTCTGCTCCAAAAGTGGGGACGGGTCAACATAGACTGTGGGGGTCTCAGAACCGGAGGGAACATAAGAACCGGTAGTCGATGAGATGCGGTGCTTGATGTTGGGACGCGTAAGAGAATCGGTGTGGAAGGGCTTGATATTGAAAACGACTGGGACGATATCAGTCTCAAGCCACAAGTGAGTGCAGAGGTTGGGACACTGTCGAAATAGGTAAGGGTCGATGTTTGTAAATTGAATAGAGAGGCGCTTACCTCTTTCAAAAGGCCGAGAGTAACACCAGCTCCGAGGAACTTGCACAAGTGCTCCTGTGAGAACTTCTTGACAGTTTGAAGAACATGGTTCTCGATCTCAGAAGAGTTCTTTGCGGGATCATTAGAAGTGTAAGGGACAACGGCGGATGAGAAATCGGTGTTGTAGACGGAGTCGTGTATGGAGATTGCGACCTCAAAGCCTTGACCACCATTCACAACAGCACCAGCGATACCTGCCCACATGGGCTTATGATGGAGTCAGCATCT
>PVYE01006916.1:23463-66038 GCA_002995055.1 Rhizopogon rudus
CGGGTTTCTGGCCGACGCTGGAGAGTCTGCGCTTGACATGAGTGGAGCCCTTGGATTCAAAGTCAACGCTGGCAGGAGGAGACATGACAGGCGATGTTATGAAGGAAGAGAAAGGACAGGGCGGTATTTAAGGGAAATCTGGGGTGAGTTAAGGATATTAATGGCGAGGGGCTAAGCAGTTGTGGAGCACCACGCACCAAAGTATGAACTCACACCAAATGCCAATGTCACATCGCAGGGTCATCACCACCAAAACTGGATTCTGTATAGGCGTTAACCAGGATATTGAGAATGAACCTTACACCACGTTCACCTAAGTCAATACCCACTCAACCAATTCATCAAACTCTCTCAAAGTACAAGGTCTCCGGGGTCTGAACATACCATCAGATCAAGATCTAGATTCTACATCGTTCAACTCATGATTTGCCCAGACTGTGGCGGAACATCTGTCTGGGACGACGACGTCTGCTCGTCGATTTGCACAAAATGTGGTACTTTATCTGACCCTGCTCAGTTTGTCCTTTCATCCCATACAGAACTCCATGAATCTTCATTGCACCAGTTTCAACATCCCTCATGGATCTCATCCTCATCCCCACCTATCAAAAATTTTCACAACCAAGGTTGGAATCTCGCTGGACAGCACAAGGAAGCCCGCGATAGGAGGAACTCTGTGAGTTTCCTTCTTCCCTTCTTTGCCACTTTACTCACCCCTCCGCATGCATTCAGATCGCCATGAGCATTTTTATTAATTCTGTCTTGACAAAGTTGAAAAATCCCGGTCTATCCCCACGAGCAGAAACCATCTTCACACAAGCCATGACCAATGGCAGATACAGGTGGGGACGTAAGGCAAAGTTAACCGCCGGTGCATCCATGGCTATTGCCCTACGCGAGGCACACAAGTCCGATTCTCTTCGCGACATTGCCTTCTTCCTTGATGACTCACCCCTCTCTTTGTCCCGCGCATTCGTAGCCGTCGTATCTCTCCTCCACTTTAACTTAAATCCCTCAGACCCTGCAGTTCATCTTCCCATCCTCCACGATCATCTTCAGTCCCTATTGCACCCCGAAACGCCCACCACTTCTCAACTACCTCCGGACCTCGTTACAATCATCACACCGCTGTTGCCCCACGCAGTACTCAGAACAGCTACATCACTATCGGGTATCATCAACCGGCAGCCTCACGCTATACCAGTATTGCAGTCTCCCACCCCTCCTATCGCCTGTGCGATGCTCATTCTCGCACTTGAAGCAGAAACGCGCAGCCCCCTCCCACACCTTAGCGAGCTAGCCCAGGCGCTTGCATCGCGCTTTGGTTTCGCGCGTGGCGTAGTCACATCACGTTACAAAGCATGCTATGATCTAATCGAGGAATGGATCAGGGAAGTCCCTTGGCTCGACCAATTTGTCTATAAGGGAAAGGGTCGCGGTGCTTCCGCCCGGTCCAAAGTTCCGAAGCGCTCTATTGTAGCGAAAGGAATCAAAGATGTCATCCAATTTCAAGAGGAGATATGGTCGATGAAAATGAACGCGCTCGGAAAGGCTAGTATCGTAATTGAAACGGATCCGGCGGATGAAGATAGCGAGGAGGACGAGGGTTCTTTATCGTCTTCTATCAGTGAAACTTCTGAAGCCCGTCATCACCAGCTCCACAAGAAACGAAAGACAAAGCATTCCAATGTTGAAGAGGCATATCGTTTTCTGCTCGACCCTCTGTCTGCGAAATGTCATTCGCTGTTGGAAAATATTGTATCCGAGGATCCTGGCGCTTTAATAACGCCTTCTAATACTTCCTCGTCTGGTTTATCTCCGCCAACTGTCACTCTTACAACGCATCTCCTTGGTGATTTGCCGCACAATTTGAAGCGCCCTCCTTCTCGTCTCCAGCTACTAGCCCTCCTCCGAGGTGGCGGGACTTCGGAACACATTTCTGATGACGAGCTATTTGCAAAAGGTGAACTCGAAGAGCTTCTTCGAACCAAAGAGGAACAAGAGGCCCTGAAGCCACTGTTCAGACTCCAGTGGGAAGAAGAAGTTGGTGCTGCGGCAGATCACGCTGGACGAATACCAGAGAGCGGTGTGGAGGTGAGTCGGGGCTCGGGACGCGTCAATATGGAGGCTCTGGCGCGGATTCTCGGCGGAGATGGGGATATTAACGACAAGCTCATTTCGGAGTGTGGCTCAGATCCAGAAAGCGAACCGCCAGCGCAGACGATGTCAAAGTATGTTCAATCAGATGAAACTGCCGAGGAAGTGAGCGCCTGGCGGCCACTTTCTCCCGGAATTAGGCATTATGACAGTATGGACAGGTATGAAGAAGAGTACTGATAGGTTTCTGGGCTGGACCCGAGGTACCCTTACTATGATTCGAAGCTGCAGTTAGTCCCTATTTGTTCCATGCTACCGCAGTATTCTCTCGGCCAATATATCGCGCTCAGAATGGTAATTGCTTCTTTTCCATACTGTGATGGCAGCATGAAAGGCGGATCGCAAGTTATTTGATCTTATCTACGCACTAGCTAAAACACCTGCGTCGCTTTAGCGTAGGCTAACTGCAATCTGTATAGATCAGAACGGTGGCTGGCTATTAATCATGATTAATATTCATAGTATCTTATGAAGTACAGATCCACTTTGATCCACTTGGGAGCTTCTGTGATACCAGATCGACGTTGTCATTAGTGCCAGTCCATCACCACCTGATGTGATTTATACAAATATATCGTCCTCGTTGCATCCTCGTGCTCCCTTCCTGCTCCCTGTCAGATGAGAACAGCTCCAGACCAGTCAACTTGAATGAAGAGTGGCACCGGCGGACATTAAAATTACTAGAATCATACAGTGCTCTGCCAACTTGAACTATCATCAATTCTCCACATGCAGTCCAGGATCAAATCCCTTTGGAAAGACCTGGCGAACATTGATATTAATCCGAGATGTCCGCATGTATGATTCATACGATGTCCAACTCGTGAGATCTTCATCATCCAATCCGAGGGAAAAGTGGTCGGGTAGAGTGTCTTCTAAGATGCGGGGAACGCCTTATGTGGAGATGAATCAAGCCTCGTGCAAGAATAACCGATGTACTCGCACTGACCGTGATAGGCGCGTCTACAAGCAGGTCCTGACATAATCACTGCGTCTCCTGAGCGAAGAAGAATCGCTGTAGGCTCTACATCTCTGGATAGACCTCCGATAAGGAAAATCGCAGCGTTGCCAAGCCTGTCGGGAAATCGCCATATCAGTACTAATGAACCGACCAAGATAAGCGTTCGACACTGACGATATCGAAACTAGAGGTGAGGTGGCACAAACTTCTGAGCGATCTACATGTGCCATGAGTGTGTCCTGCAGGGTTCTCGATACACGCGTTGTCTATTCGAGGGGAGATCTCATACCTTGATTTGATAGTAATTAACGATGCCAGCATCAGGTTCTACATGTGGCGTCGAGGTTAGTTCAAGGGACGACGAGAGCCTCCAGAATGAATACCATATGTTTCATGCCAAGTTCTCCAATGCTCGTTATCCCATCCATGCTCGTCCGATTGACCGAATATTTCTTCCCAGTTGACACTGCGAACAGCCTGCTTGCAGATGCCTCTGATTTCATCGTCGACGCGACCCTTGCCCTTGGTGAAGTCGTACTGTTTATTACCCCAATGGTATGACCATCCAATATTCGCCCAGCGCAACTTGGAAATAAGCGCGGTGGGTGATGTCGGCGAAACACTCGGTGACGGCGTGGGTGGGAGCTTTGGCGAATGCAACATCGCCTGAAAATTGGCGGGATCAGCCGGTGTATTAGATATCAATTGCCTCGGTCCGGAGGATTCGTATTTTGAGTGCGATGACTCTGGTATATGAGTTCGCGTGTTAACCAGAGACGCATCTGAGCTGAGATGTGCATTCCACAATCCTTCGTCAGGTAAGATGTAATGAGCATCAAGGTTCGTTTCGTTGGGATGCCGTGCATGATCGCGAAGAGCCCATCGCACTAGTCGTCGCTGATCCTCCGGGGAAACGAACGATGGGAGTATAACAAGACCTATTGAAAGGTTTCTGATGTCACCCGCATGACTTTTTCCACGTCAAATCTCTTGCGCACCTGGGACGCTTGGAACGGCGAATGCTTTGCAGACGTTCGCAACGCAGGGGGAGGCCGAATCACTCTGACCAAGCGGTTTGATCTCAACCCCGTTGCAATATAAGCTGCATCCACTGGCTAGCATCTCAACATCCCAAGATGTGGATGCTAGATCTAGGACATGACTGAGATCAGGAGGAGGGAATCGCGCCTTATATCTCTTCTCCGCTACTCGGAATGAGGTCCATTCTGCGTCTATGTCTTTACTTCTATTTTTTGTCGTCTTCAAGTATTGTCGCCTCGCCTTCTTATAAGCTGCACTGCTGGTGTCATGGATGTCCATGGTCAAGTCCTCAGATCATATCATGTAAGCAAAAACAGCCTTGTAACTCCACTGGCAAATTGCAAGTGAACAACATGAAGGTACAGGCTGCCTAGCTAGATATCTGTAGACTGTAGTACTTTAACGTTACGAACCGTTCGGAAGAAAGTCGGACGGCCTTGAATACCATATACCGCAAACAAGGACAAATGATGATTCTTGAAGTTTTGCCGAGCGAACGCGTTACTAACCTTGAACTTTATGGTCGAACAACTCATCCAGCTATAACTCTCCAACTTTGCTCTTAACGTTCATGTCGGTATGGCTACCGCGCTCTCAGCAAGCCGGCTTTGTACGGTATTATAGCCGTCAACTCGTCGAAGCACGAACCGCTCGTTACATCTCAACTCTTAGCCCCCGTTTTAATACCCACACCGTCTTGCAGCGCTCCTCTACTTATGCTGTTATCTCCTACCGCGCCCAGAGCACATCAACTTCTCCTCCTCCCGCAAACCGTGATGCTACAACCAAAAGTATATCCAGTGATTCTTCCGACCCAAAGTCTGCGCTCCCTGCACCTGCGCCTGACCAACCGCTCATGACTCGGGTATGGAAGAAAGTAAAACATGAAGCTGCGCACTATTGGCATGGCTCGAAGCTACTTGTTTCCGAAGTCAGGATCTCCGGCAGGCTGCAGTGGAAGATTCTTCATGGAGAGAGCTTGACCCGAAGAGAACGGCGACAGGTGAGGGTGCCATGTCTGACCCGGTTGACTGTAACATTCATGACCGTTCGTATCTAGCTCAAGCGCACGACACAAGACTTGCTCAGACTCGTTCCCTTTGCCGTTTTCATTGTCGTGCCGTTCATGGAGCTCCTACTTCCCGTCGCTTTAAAGCTATTCCCCAATATGCTTCCCTCGACCTTTGAAGATAAATTTGCTGCTGTAAGGGATATTATAATATAATGGCTCCTTTAGCTTGGCTAATGCGCAGTAGGAAGAGAAACAGCGAAAGCTCCTTCGAGTCAGACTTGAAATGGCGAAGTTTCTGCAGGAAACATTGCGGGAGTCGGGTTTGAAGGCAAATGCCCACATAGTAGGCTCGGACGCCTTCGAGGAGTTTTTCCGGCGGGTTCGTTCCACTGGAGAGTCACCCTCTGCCGAGGATATCATCAAGGTCGCTAAACTTTTTGACGATGACCTGACGCTGGATAACTTGTCTCGACCGCAACTCGTTTCGATGTGTCGGTACATGGGCATCAATGCTTTCGGCACGGACAATTTCCTCCGGGGTGCCATTCGCTCCCGTCTCATGAACCTTCGTCGAGATGATCAAGCCATTTATTCTGAAGGCGTTGATGAATTATCAACCTCGGAGCTACAGGCTGCATGTCAATCTCGTGGGATTCGCACCACTGGTGTTTCCCCTGCACGACTCAGGGACGAGTTGACTACATGGATTCAGCTGCATCTTCATAATCGCGTCTCTGGTGTACTGTTGATTCTCGGAAGGGCGTTCCATTTCGACCGCAAGCCTGGTGAAGATGAAGATGGAAAAACGACTGTAATCAAGAGCCTTGAAAGCGTCCTTAGCGGGTTGCCAGATAACTTGGTTTGTGCTCTCATCCTTGCTATCTCTCTATTCTTAACACCGCCGTCTTCTTTTCAGCTCAATGAGGCCGAACTAGAGGTCGACTCTGACAGTGCTAGCTACAAACAAAAGCTCGAAGTTCTACAACAGCAAGAAGAGCTCATTGAGGATGAAGAGGAGCAAGAGCAAAAGGAAGAAGATGCGCGCCGTGCCAAGCGTGAGGCTGACGAGTTGGAAGCACGCACTGCACAGTCTCTTTTGCCTGACACTGAGGTGACTTTTGCTTTCTATCCCGAGCGTTCCATGTCTGATTTTCTCGGTGCAGCTTCATCCTGAACGGTTCGAAGAGGAGAATGCTCGCATGACTACTGAGCAACTGAAGGAGCTTGGTGAAGCGTTGTCAATTTTGTCGGCAAAGTCTAGCGTCCTGAAGGAACGTGATGAGCTTCGCGCCCTTATGGAAGAGAACCTTCAAGCGGAAGAGGTTAGCCATTTGGATCCAGTTGCAATTTCCATACTAATTATTCTACTCAGGATCCCAAGTCACCTTCAGGCGCCTTGACAAAGCGCATTCGGACCATGCTTACGAAGATCGACACTCAGCTGCAAGAATACGATTCACGCGTTGGTAATTCGTTGCAGATGTTCTCTGCAGATCCACAAGGACGCATCCCTGTAAAAGACCTGGAGAAGGCACTCGCTGTGATCAAGCATAAGCCTGACGACATAGTTGGACAAGCAGTGATCCAGAAGCTGGACGTCGATAAAGATGGCTTTGTGGAGCTGGAGCATGTGCTTGGTCTCGTGAAGGAAGAGGGTCTTGGTGAGTCACCCAGTTATTTGACGAGGATGTGATCTGACTATGAGGCCAGGTATTGAGATCGATGATGAGGCCCAGACGTTGATTGGCCAGGGCAAAGAAATCAAAGATTCGAGACCGCGGAAGGAGGACATTGTCCAGGAGTGAGACTTACACATAGACTAGACATTACTGCACAACTCTATTATCTATACGTACCATAAGAAGTTAAGAACAGTTCAGGCCGCGACCACCAGATCTTGAATCCACGTATCCAAGTTTGTGAATTCGCCTTATTAGAAGGAACGACTATCTTCCTTCGTCTATAAAGGTCTGGCTAAGGGAGACTGGCGAACTCGAAAACTGACCTGGCGATTTATATAAAGCCTGAAAGTTATCTAGCACTCGGCCGCGGAACGTTATTGCGCCGTCTACGGAGGAAACGAGCGCTGCCAAGGAAAAACGGGGGGGAACGCATAGTAAATCCAAGGAGATATTCAATGCGCGATACGGAGTCAAGTCGAAACAATCCATGAGGCTGATCTTTGGAGTCTCAGACCTGGCAAACACCGAGATTGTTCGTAGAACGCAAACTTGCTCCGCTTATAGCTGAAAATTCCGACATTCAGGTTTGCTTACAAGAGCCCAACGTGATTGGTACAGTATGTAGTTCTTTCTTATCGAGCGACAATTTCATGAAACCGCACTGGCAAACGGATTCGAATTCCATTCTGAAGGTTGGTTATCTCAGCGTGAAGGCGGATTAAGTATGTTCACGGCAGGCGGGCTGTTGGGAACAGGAAGATAGGACATGGTTTTGTCGATGGAATGAGCTACTGGTGCAGGAGCCATACGTGAACTATAGACGAAGCTGCGACTCGGAGGCGCAGGCGGCCCGGGGAGTTGAGCCTGCTAGGACTCGGAGTGCTCACCACTGAACTAAGAGAGGATAAAGGAGTAGTAAGGGACAAAGTTAAGACTGAAGTAGTAGTTTAGTGATTAGGGGTAGCTCGGATGAGCAGAAAGGAGGAGTAGCCGACGAACTCACACATGGATAATCATCGGTGTTGCTTCATGTGAGCATCAGAGGACCTGCCATGAAACCATAGTTTCGTCGATAGAATGACACATGCGGATGCACTCTGACAAACGATCTTGGGTAAAGTAAGCGGGAGTCGCGTCATGCCTGCATCTTCAAGCTTCAAGTTACTGTGTGCAAGTGAGAGAGTAAAGGAGTAGACTCCCTGCAAATCCGCAGTTCAAATTTAGTGTTCCGCGAAAACGGGTGAGGAAAAAACAAGACTGCAAGGTCTGTTATATATACCTTCGACTACGACGAGCACTATAATTGTGAAGTAAAGTGGATACAATCAATGCAACTCCAGTAACATGCAAGTAGTAGCTGCGCAATGGAAACATTGTCATTGCACGAAAAGGGTAGCGGCCCGGGACAAGATATACAATTCATAAAGATCGTGAATGGTATCAGATAGTGCTATGACGATAAATGGGTTTAATCTCAAGCTCGAAGTAGCATTGCGATGGGGTCTCTAGCCCTGTGTATGAACAAGAGGCGAGAGGGTGAACTTTTATGGCGAAGTTGTGGCAAGGGGTGTTGATGACTTGGTCTCATCTGCAACGTCACTGTCTTCAACCTTTTCAGTGAGGTAGCCTTCCTCATCGTCACTATCGGCTAGTTCAGCCCACCACCGACCAGCCTGAAGTATGAGGACTCCTGTCAGCGCTACACTGCAAACTAGGTGATGAGACGCGAGGTCAAGAGTAGGTGCTCTTAGTGAACGTGGAAAGACATCCTTCACGTGATACGCGGGAATTGCAGTGAATTGATCCAGGAGATCTAGGGTGTATTTCTTTAGTTTCGTGACCAATGATTAATAGTCTTGTACTGACTGGGAATGACGGAGTACGCGTACATGATGACGGAAAGGCCGTAGAGGACTGGAGAGTAGATATAAATAATGGACTTTAATTGGGGATTTGAGGAGACACGTACATATGCTCCCTCCGTCAAACATTAGGTTGCCCGCTTCCAAATCATTGAAACTCCAAAAGATGGTCGTCCCACCAAGTATAATGATGGCAAAGAGCGCATAGAGAATTTGTACTGGACCTCTGGTCAATATGGAGTAGTACAGAGCTGCAGTCCACAAATGCTCGTCAGTAACTGGTGACTTCCACAGTGTCAGAGAGTCTGCAATCCAATGCGTGAAGAGTGAACCTGAGGGTGGTGGAGGTTAGTATGACTACAGAAGTAGTCAAAAATTAAACTGACCAAGTAGAAATGAGGTTACGCAGACGACAACACTGGCTCGTACACCCATTGCTGCGCGCTTGTTGCGGGTTCCAGCTGAGTGAAAGCCTGAAGAAGTCGTAGTACTTGTCAAAATCACAAGCACCTGTCCAACCTCGGCAAAATCCGTACAAACTCGGTTGCACAAACTGCCAGGTCATCTGAGAGCATTGACAGCATGCAAGCTCTTCGCCGCGCAGTTGCAAGTTCATCGCGTCCTGGATTTACTTCTCGTAGCATCACTGGGGCAACACCTCCTTCCACGCCATGGTTCGTTGATACTGAAGGATCAGCCCACTCCGTAACTAGACACACTCCTCCACATCTTGCTCTAAAGGCCCATGAACTTCCCGAAAACGTCTCTCGTGGGATAAAGGAATTATTCTTGCAGCTCAGCAAATCTCCTGTTCTTGAGCTGTCCACCTTGAGAGTCGAACGCCCTCTGGCCGCTCTTCCCGGTCCTCCATTACCTCGAACGTTACCCAAGGGCCGTCGGAAACGTGGTCGCACATACTCTGGTGAAGGTCTTCTTGAGGAGCCTGGAGGAATATGGGACTGGGTTATCACTGCTCAAGTATGTGCACTACTGGCGTCTTCCGTCGTTCTCGCTAACCATTTGTTTCACAAGGTGAAAGAAGGCACGGAAAATCGAGGATCGATAGAAGCTGTCGTACGTCAAGTGCGAAAGACGGTGTGTCCGTTCAGTCTCTTGGTGCCGCATAGTAATTAATAATTACCATTTAGTTGTTGTCGGTGGAACCACCGTTGCCGCTTCCGCCCAACTCCAAGCGGAGAGTGCCCAACGGGTGGGCTATGATTGATGCAGGCAATTTTGCAGTCCATATACTAAGCCGTGATGCCCGGCACAAATATTTTGAAAGATCGATGACCGAGTGGTAGTATGCCAACACGTTAATGGTGCGATGTAGCATCGCCTTGGTTCATTTTACGGCTGAAAATCAATACTCCTCATCTACTTACTCGTATCACATTCCGAAGGCAGAAAACACCTACCGTCCGGGATGTAGTTTTTCTGGGACGTTCTGTCCTGGAGTGTTTTCGTCCTGCTTGTTGCTTTCTTACAGTCTTGAATAGAAGGATAACATTGACTGTCACCATTATCATGCTACTCGTGTTTTCCTCGCACGGGGTGGCAACATTGAAGACGTCACAGCTTCAGGCTTTGTGCCTCCAATGTTTAGGTAGATCGTAATATGTCAGAGGAAGAGGTGAAGCGACTTGCAATTTCTGCTGGTCATCTACTGAACTCCGATTTCAATCATGCTTGTGGTACTATTGTTCGAGTTCACCCCCGGTCGAAACTATTTCCCCTAGAATCGAGATTCGAAAGAGGGAAAGGCGCATCTACATCGCCTAGCAATATTTTTGTTGTCTGACACTGAGCCATGATTCGTTCACAAATTTTCCTCTTCTATCCTCGGGGACACAATCTTTTCTGAGAGATGATTCGAGATCTGGAGGAGGATCAGTGAAATTCGTAGGTTCACACTGATTCCATAAGATGGCAAGGGCGCGCTTCTAGGCTAGGAGTTGAATGGAATGTAGCTGGCGCCAACCCATTATTGATGTCACTGCTTCAATGAACCCAGTGCGACCCTCAGAACAACATCGGTCATGATCATGAAAGCAAGTTCAGATACTTTACATAAATACATCAACCATACTACGACAACCCAACTAAGTAAGTGAGGCATCCAAATCATGCTGCAGGAAAGTAACTTCTGGATAGTATCTCGCCCGGACAGCTCTCCCGCCAAAGTACCTTCCATCTAATTCCCTCACAGTCTTCCACGCACCGGAGGGGCCAGCAAACAATACAAATATGCGTACAGATTCCTCAGGCTCCGCCGGTGGAGGGTAAGCCAGATGAACAATAACTCGCTCGACGGTTCCATTCTTCGAACACTCCTCACCTGAGGGAGGTCAGTCAACATCCAACGGAACGAATTCTCCTGGGGCTCACCAATTTCATCTCTTAAATCGCCATCGTCCACATCTTCCGGTCCAACCATATTGGTTAGCACCACTACACGACTGGGCTTCCCAAACCTTAAACGGTCTTCACGACCCTTGGCGTCCTCATTGTCATTGATGATCCGACCCATCTTTGAGCCAATTGCTACTTTTCCTTTCCCTTGGCTTTGCGGTTGATTCTGACCTTTCTTGGCTTTGCCTTGTGCAGCGACTTGTTCCACAGTGAGAGCATTTACAATGCCGCTCCCATCAGCACCCAGGCCTTGACCTTCCTTGTGTCCCCACTTAGCCATCAAACGAGCAGCAAACCCATGCGGATCCGGGCTGAGGTAAAGGTCAGACATATCTGACGATGTATGTTCTCAGTGGAGCGTACCGTGTTTGAGCCTCCTCTTGCGGTGGTGGGGCAGGTGAACTTGATCCTGGTGCCGACGCACTCGCAGTAGCAGCAAGCGCACTAAGGCGAGCTGCAATACTTGCAGCAGTCTTGACCTTGTCTTCAAATGCAGCTGGTATTTGAGATGGTGGCGGCGGCGGCGGAATGTTCGTTGGAGGTGCAAAAGGGTTGTATGCTAACGGAGGGGGAGAAGGAGGTGGAGGCACGGATGTCACTGGTTGCGGGGGTTGTGCTGAAGGAGATCGGCTAGGTGGCTCAAAAGGTAAAGCAGTAGGACGGAGTTTCGACGACATCGCCAGACGACGTAGATACGCTTCTTCCCCTGTTTCGACACGAATTGAGGGAATAGATGGTTGAGTAGTGGATGAAAGTCCAGGGATGCTGTCATCGTCATCTGCAGCGCCTGGTGAGGGTTGACGGAGAGGGGAAGCGGACGCAGATAATGTGGGCGCGTGCTGCCCTCCGGAGGCCATGGCAAGGCGACGCTGGTAGGCCTCCTCACCCGACATGTTATGGTCTACAGGGGTAGGTGACGGTACTCGAACAGCAGCACCAGCAGACATCGCAAGTCGCCTCCGAAAAGCCTCTTCTCCTGACATATTACGGTCGACCAGAACTGGGGGAACATTGGAGGCGCCAAGTCCACGGGGACGTTCATCATCCGCACGAGTCCACTTATCGAAAGACTCATTGTCAAATCTCCCTGAAACTAGAAGTTAAGTCTCGCCGGATATTTAGGGGTAGTTTGCGCACCACTCTTTTTCGGGCGTTCGTCTTCACTGTCGCTAGCTGTGTGATCGCTTCCTCTTTCTATAGCATCGCGAGCACGCTTCCTTTCAGCCGCACGTTCGGATGCCCGTTCGACACGGTCACGTTGCTTCCACATTTTATATTCGTTGTAGTCATTTGGCTTGAGTGTGTCGTAAGGCTCCATGGGATCCCATACCGCGAAAACTGGGGCATTCTTATTCTGCATACGGAGGATCAATGAAAAAACCAGATGCGAAGGAGGAATATGTATACCTTCTTGCCCTTCCTTCCTCCACCACCGGTCCTGCGTTTGTGCTGAGCCTTGAAGCCATTGATGTCTTCATCAAGTATCATGGATGGAGGTTTGACTTTCTTGCCCCAACCTTCCTTTTTACGCCATGCAGAGTCCTTCTGGGCGGTGTCGTCCTTGACTTCTTCTTGTTGGTCGCCAGGTTTTACAAGCTCTGGTGGAGCGAAGACAACAGCTGTCGCGGAAAGGCCCGAAGCTGACGTGGCGGCGGGAATCGTGGCTGTTGCAGAAGTGGGTACGGCCGTAGCGCCTACAGGAAGGCGGTTTAAAGCGAGTTTGACTGCTTTTGCTGGTGCACGGCGAACGGGGGCGAACGCAAGTGCAGCGGACCATCCTGTTGCGAGTCCGAAGAAACACGGGTAGCATGATGATTGCGACGGTCAATATTTTGCTTCTAGACGCGATGTGCAGGGGAGGGGGAGATACCGGCTGAAAGCTTTCCTACAACTGCCCCAGACCCAGATTCTGTTCCTCCAATACTTCCATCCTCTGTCTTAGATCCATCGTCGCTTGTGTTGATTGGTGCGGGTGCTGAAACCGCTGGAACTGCGATGGCTTCGACTTTCTCTACTTTCTGAGCAGGTGTTGATACTGTAGGCGGGGCTGGTGAAGACGATGAAGAGAGACTAAAAGTTGCGCCTGAAGAGAATTGGATGCCGCCGTACAGGCCGCCTGCTCTGCTTGACATGGCGGTCAACGAACAAGGATGGGAACGTGATACATTATCTCAATTATTTTTGTCCTTCTTGCCCGTCAAAATAATAATAATTTTCTGCATACAACAGTTCGACGGAAATTTTGTCCCAAATATGTATGTAATTCAACCCCAAAACCGATCAGTATGTGCGCTTGAATGGCGGGACTGCCTTGCATTCATTTTCATCAAGAGTCTTGTCAATGACACCGCGGTACTTGATCGTGACATCTGGCGAATTGACATCGCCCTGCCATGTAAGGGTGTGCTTCATCCAGTTCTCGTCGTCACGCTACATCCCCGCTTGAGATAAATTTGGTGCAAGGTGTAATGTAATCACGAACCTCAGGGTAATCCTCTCGTGCGTGAGCTCCTCGGGACTCCTTGCGAGCTGCTGCAGCCGTGATAGTTTGAACCGCACACTGAAGGAGGTTGCGTAACTCGAGAGTCTCAACCAGATCACTAAGATAAAAGCGTGAGCCAGGGATCAGCATCAAGTAACCATCGGCCGTACGAGTTCCAGATCATGCTTCTATCCTTAATGCCAACATTCTCGAATGATTTGTAAATCTGGCGGATCTTCTCAACACCTTCGTCAAGACTCTCTTGCGTGCTGGGAGGATCGTCAGTTTTATTTCTGTTCGCACGAAATCGGTGAAACACACCGGAAGACGGCAGCATCGGACTGCATGGCCTTTTGCATTTCCAGCCTAATATCGGCAGTAGGCTTGGGGCCGTTCGCATTCCTGATCTTGTCCAAGAACTCTATGCTCTGGAGGCCAGCTTCCTCAGGAATAGCCTTGTGAGACTTTCCGGGAGTCAATGTCTCCTTGATGTGATGAGCACAGGCGCGACCGAAGACAACAAGATCCAGCAAAGAGTTTGCACCAAGACGGTTGGCACCGTGAACGGACACGCAAGCAGCCTCACCGGCAGCATATAGACCAGGGACAACCCTGTCTTTGCCATTCTAATCCTGATGTATCAGCAAAATGCCGACGAGTGCAAGGAAAGCAAGCTCACCTCATCAACGGTCAACACCTCGCCAGTGTACTTAGTGGGAACACCGCCCACTATCGATGATGTCAGTTATAATCCAGATAGCGCGAGTGGAGACACTAACTGTTGTAGTGGACAGTAGGTAGCACCGGGATAGGCTCCTTGGTGACATCGACTCCGGTGAAGATAGCAGCAGTCTCGGAGATACCGGGTAACCTCTCGTGGAGAACTTCAGGGGGCAAATGGCTGAGCTGCAGGTAAATGTGGTCCTTCTCAGGTCCAACACCACGGCCTTCACGGATCTCAATCGTCATCGAACGAGATACGACATCACGGGAAGCAAGGTCCTTGGCAGTGGGTGCATAACGCTCCATGAAACGCTCACCCTCAGAGTTCAGGAGGTAACCTCCTTCACCACGAGAACCTGATACAAAATGAGCAACGAGGCAAATATATTGTACAAAGAAAATCACCCTCAGTAATGAGACAGCCGGCGCCATATATACCAGTTGGGTGGAACTGGACAAACTCCAGATCTTGCAAAGGAAGACCAGCACGAGCAACCATCGCATTACCGTCGCCAGAGCAAGTGTGCGCACTCGTGCAGCTGAAATATGCACGACCGTAACCTCCAGTTGCGAGAACCGTTTTGTGAGCCCTGAAGCGGTGGAGCGTACCATCTTCCATGTTGAGCGCAATGACACCAACACACTCGCCATCTTGCATGATCAAGTCAAGGGCAAAGTATTCGATGAAGAAATTCGTGTTGTGTCGGAGCGACTGGCCGTAAAGGGTGTGGAGGAGAGCATGTCCAGTACGGTCAGCAGCCGCAGCGCAACGGTATGCTTGACCGCCTTTGCCATACTTCAGAGACTGACCACCAAAGGCACGTTGGTAGATCTTCCCTTCCTTGGTACGGGAGAACGGAACACCGTAGTGTTCAAGCTAGGAACGAAGATAAGACAAAATGCATGCATGCACGAGTCAACCCTACCTCAATAACTGATCTTGGAGCCTCGCGACACATATAGTGGATAGCATCTTGGTCACCAAGCCAATCAGAGCCTTTAACCTGTTGGACATCAGTAACTCACGAGCATAACAGGTCAAGTGAGACGAACCGTATCGTACATGTGCCATCGCCAGTCGTCTTCCGTCATGTTCTAAAGGTCGTTGATAAACAAAAAGAGTATAAACACATCAAGATATACTTACGCCGAGAGCAGCATTGATACCACCCTTGTAAATGCCATATGAGCGTCAAATCCTGCCTGAATATCACACAACATACCTGTGCCGCGACAGTGTGACTCCGAGTCGGGAATAACTTGGTAATGCATGCCGTGTTGAAGCCAGCCTCTGCGAGACCGAAGGCAGCGCGAAGGCCTGCACCACCGGCGCCACTAAAATGACGCACACTCAGCTCTGAAATAACTTCTTATTGATCCGGGATGCTACTCACACGACGATAGCATCGTACTCGTGCTCGATGAGGGGATATTTGCCTGAAGACCAGGACTACAAGAAACGTTAGGATACCAGGAGGAAAAAAAAGGCATGGGAGGATAATACCTGAACCTCCTCCGCCTTTACTGGATTAGTCGCAACGACTCTCCTGACTGGCAGCGAAGTAGAAAAAGCGCGCTGAGGACGATGCAGAGCCCTAGGGAGCACAGCTCGGGACACCGACTTCCTGAACATTGGTGGTTGTCGTCGTCAACAGCGAGAATGAAAAGTAAACGCGCGACTCCGAAGGTCTACGAGAAAACTAAGTTGTCTACCGGAGGCCTTGCAAAGGGAAATCACGCGCTGTTCGGCTAAGGTATGGGCTTCCCACCATTGGCTCGCCAAAACAATGCCCGTCCAACCTCCGCAATCCATGATAATATGTCCGTCTACGTAGTCTAAGTTCATTACATATTTCCCTAAAATCCTATATACACATACAGATATCCAATAGCACGACCTCCAAAACATTTCACTAGTAACACTCTACTTCAGAACTCCCAGGGGATCATGCTGCACTTCACTTCGGACCTTCGGACTTTGATCGGTCGCAATTCTCTCAGAGACTGCCACTGGCGGGATCCCGCCTGTCTCAGGTGTCCGTTGGAAAGGATTGCTAGATGATAAGCGAAGGGGGGTCCGTTGCACCACAGCCGGCTTGTTGTGGAATGCACTGTTCGAAGAGTACGAGCGATTATGAGTAGAAATCGGTCTTGAGGGTATCGATGTCTGCGGCCGAAGAGACCGACTCATAGATGTGTTTGGAGAGAACTGTCGAACTGGTGGTGGGTGCTCGTTAGTTGGTGTAGCATTTGGGGAAGGAGGGGTCGTCGTTGAACTTGGTCTTGGTTGAGAGGCAGACGGCTCCTTCGACTCCTGGAGTTGCTTGTTCTGTCCTTCCAAGCGCCTATCGTATTCTTCCGCCCCCCATAGACGACGCTCGTCGATGCCCTTAACCTCCCCTCCTAGAATATCCCGCACATAAGTTAGTGATTCAAGAGCTTCCTTTCGCTGCACCAGAGCACTCTCAGCATCCTCATCTTTGGCTTCCGAGTCCTTGGGTTGCAGAACGCTCAATATCCACGCGATTGACTCGCTCAGTCTTTTGTTCTGCTCTCTCAACTCTAATGCAGCACGTTCTGCTTCTATGCGGCTTTCGTGCTCCCAAACAGCTCTGTCATCTACCCCATGTTCATCAAGCAAGGGGTAGGCTGCATATGGCGTCGATGTCATCGACGGTGTTCGAACCAGAGATGCAGCCAGTTCAGGGAGGTTGCGCTACGATACCACAGAAATCAGGGGAGGGAAATAGCCGACATTGGTAAATTGGCTTACCCTTATCTCAGAAACCGCATTCATCACGGTTTTGTTAATCCCCAGACTCTCGCCACGATCCAAGAGCCCCCGAGCAATCAGTTCAGGTAGCCCCATCTGGAGGGAGGGGGATTGACGCATATGCTCTCCTTGGCCAGTAGAAGTTCCTTGTAAATCAGATGAGGAATTATTATGACCTCTTCCTGGGGGACGGGCCCTCCGCCTCATTTCAATGGGTGGATCCGGCACTTCCAGGGGGATATTCAGGAGGTTGCGGTTTTCGGTCGTCACGAACGCGCCTGCGGAGGGTGTACGGGTCATTTGCAGTGACAATGCTTGGCGCAATAGCAGGACTGCGTGATGCGGTGTTCCATCCTCCACCTGAGAGCACGGAGGATATCGCAATAGGTACGTTAGTTGCATACTATAGTCTGAGGGGATCACTACAGACCATGAATATACGAACACGAGTTGGAAGCATATTGAGACTCACGTTTGGTTCGTATTCGTATGAGCATAGCCACGCATACCCACTGAGCGAGTTCAGCAATTGGGATTGGGCTCGCGAATAGCCCGTCCCATAAAATCATGGCATCGTTGATTGAAAATTCACGCGTGAACAACAGGCGAAGCCACCGTCTGACAAGATGATCGAGCAAGTCAGTCAGAGACAGATCAGAACACACAAAACTACACACAAGCCATAAAACTGCGGCTCAATCCCTGCGCTCTGCATCGCACCGTGGAGAACAGGATCGACAGATTTCAGAAGACTATTCTGCATGTTGTTACAAGCCACAGTAATCGGCAATACATATGGCTTAAGGTTCACTTGACCACGAGCTGAGGACGTTTCTGAAGACGGCGGTTCGCGCCACTCGTACCACTTGGAGACCTCGTTCATGATGGCGCAGAAAAGTGTCCACGAATCAGCTGCAATCCATTCGCGCGAGCAAATCTCCCGAAAGACGGGTTCATCCGACGACGAGGACGACGATATAGCATCATCGGCAGTAGAGTCATAATCTGTAGCCAAAGATGTTTATTCTTCAGCGTTGAAAGCGGACACATGAGCGGACCAAGCAGCGGGTCGTAGACTGTCGACACGTAGAAAACCTGACAGCAGTTGGATCACATACCTACAGCATAGTAGACAGGTGCGAGGAGTTCGTGCATGCCTTGCCGGTATTCGATAGCGGGATGCATGACAGCGTATAGGAACAGGATATTGGTGAGCTCTTGCTGTACATCCTCGTCACGAAAGTACCCTATGTCGGGGAAGCTGCAGGAAGAACAATCTAACACAAACCGCAAATGTTTGGACAGCAACTCACGTCCGCTCGACGTCTTGCTGTATTGTTTTCCTGAGATCCACCGCTGCAAACCAATCTCTCCAGGGGTTCTACATGCGCGTAACATCAACACGGCGTGCGAGTGCATGCGATGGCGCATCGTACCTCGTCGTGCAAACTGAGAGGATTGTTGGTCTCCAAGTTCGTTGGTGATTTGGTGTTCCTCCTTGGAATCGCGACGCCTGGTACAACGAAGGTCTCGTCGTATGATCCATCTGGTGCACGCATCTTCTCTAGCAGCAGCTCGGAGTACTGCTTTCGGTGGGTGCGTAATGCATCGAGCGGGGGTATCGGCATTTCGTGAGGCGGAGGTTCCAGTGGCACGCTCTTCAAGAGGAGCAGCTAGAGGGAGTTGATGTGAGCGTGAGGTGTGGTCCGATTAGTGGGTTGGTCTTGCCTTCCATGCAAGACTTCTGCCTGGTACACCGATACCACCATCTGAAAACTGGAGGAGGCGGCCAGCTCCGATTGCATCTCTTAGCTTAGAGAGGCTCGACCCGCTATGAAAGAGGTAGTCATAGACATTCCTGACGACAGGTCATGCACCGAGCTTCTTCATGCAATATGTATCGCGCACCTCGTCAAGTGTTGAGGGGGTCTTGTTCTCAAGCGTGGTTGTGCCATGGCGAACGCTCAGTGATCCGAACTGGCTCCAGGCTGGTAGCTTAGCGTAAATTACAAGCGGAAAGTGATAGCATAGCTCGATGATACACAACGTTAACTTACTGCTTTTGCTTTCTATTCCTTATCGAACGTCTATATAGTACACTGCAATCGATCACCTCGTGTTCGTTTACGCAGATATGAAAGAGAGATTCATTCTAGGAAAATGCGATAATGTAGCGTACAACTGGACATTACTTTGATCATGACAATCGTACTGTGCGATGCTATGTAATATGAAAAATGCGCAACGGGACCACGATATAAACGACAAGGACAAGGCGAGTAGTTTAGTCAACCTCCTCCACGGAAGGACCATCCCCACTAGGGAATTCACCTGGTGCACCACCGGGGAAACCGCCAGGTGCACCGCCAGGGAAGCCACCAGGTGCACCACCCGCACCGCTGTAAAGCTTCTGCATGATGGGGTTGGCGACACCCTCCAACTCCTTTTGCCTCGACTCGTACTCGTCCTTCGACGCTTCCTGCGATGCGTCCAGCCACGAGATGGCTTCGCTGATGGCGCTCTCAAGCTTCGCCTTGTCGGCGGCATCGAACTTGTCAGCGAGTTTCTCCTCGTTGATGGAGTTACGGAGGTTGTAAACATATGTCTCAAAGGAGTTCTTGGCCTGCACACGGGCAACAGCAGCCTCATCCTCAGCTATATAAAAACGACGCGTCAGATGATGTCGAAGGTATCATAGAACAATAGAAACCCACCCTTGTACTTCTCAGCCTCGTTGACCATGCGCTCGATCTCCTCTTTCGACAAGCGACCCTTGTCGTTAGTGATCGTGATGCGATTCGACTTTCCGGTGGTCTTGTCAGACGCAGAGACGTTCAAGATACCGTTGGCGTCGATGTCGAAGGTGACCTCAATCTGAGGAACACCACGGGGAGCAGGAGGAATGCCAGAGAGGTCGAACTTGCCGAGCAAGTTGTTGTCCTTCGTGTACCCACGCTCACCCTCGTACACCTGAATCAAGACACCCGGCTGGTTGTCTTGGTATGTCGAGAAGGTCTCAGATTTCTTGGTGGGAACGGTGGTGTTGCGCTTAATGAGGGGGGTCATGACACCACCAGCAGTCTCGATACCAAGCGACAGAGGAGCGACGTCAAGAAGGAGGAGGTCCTGGGTCTTCTCGGAAGTGTCACCGGAAAGGATAGCGGCTTGGACGGCGGCACCGTAAGCGACGGCCTCGTCGGGGTTGATGCTCTTGTTAGGCTCCTTGCCGTTGAAGAAGTCGGAAACGAGTTTCACGATACGAGGGATACGAGTGGAACCGCCAACAAGGACGATTTCGTGGACGTTGCCCTTGTCGATCTTGGAGTCCCGGAGGACTTTCTCGACGGGCTCGAGGGTGTTACGGAACAAGTCACCGCACAGCTCCTCGAAACGGGCACGGGTGAGGACGGACATGAAATCGATACCCTCATAGAGGGAGTCGATCTCAATGGTAGTCTGGGTAGCCGAGGAGAGGGTGCGCTTGGCACGCTCGCAAGCAGTCCGTAGACGACGGAGGGCACGGGGGTTAGTAGAAAGGTCTATAACGATTGTTGTAAGTACTAGGACATTTACCAATAACTGAGAAAAAAACGCACCCTTCTTGTTCTTGCGCTTGAACTCCTGAACGAAGTGGTTCACGAGGCGGTTGTCGAAATCTTCACCACCCAAATGGGTGTCACCGGCGGTAGCCTTGACCTCGAAGATACCCTCCTCAATGGTCAAGAGGGATACATCGAAGGTTCCTCCACCGAGATCGAAAATGAGGACGTTGCGCTCGCCGTTGACCTTCTTGTCAAGACCATATGCGATGGCGGCAGCGGTAGGCTCGTTGATGATACGGAGGATGTTCATGCCGGTGATGGTCCCCGCATCCTTGGTAGCTTGCCGTTGAGAGTCGTTGAAGTACGCAGGAACGGTAACGACAGCGTCGTTGATGGCGTAGCCCAAATACGACTCAGCAGTCTCCTTCATCTTCAAAAGGATCATGGAGGAAATCTCTTCGGGGGAAAACTCCTTGCTCTCTCCCCGGTATTGGACTTGAACGTATGGCTTCCCGCCCTTGTTAATGACCTTGAAGGGGAAGTGCTTGACGTCCGATTGGACTTCAGCGTCGTTGAATTTACGACCGATGAGACGCTTAGCGTCGAAAACGCTGAAAATATTGATGATCAGGGGAAAATAAAAACAAGACTTGAATTAGGACTTACGTGTTGTGGGGGTTCATAGCGACCTGGTTTTTTGCGGCATCACCGATCAACCGCTCGGTGTCGGAGAATGCGACATAAGAAGGGGTGGTGCGATTACCCTGGTCATTAGCAATGATCTCAACACGATCGTTCTGCCAGACACCGACACAGCTAGATGAATCCAGTTGAGTAGGATAATCGAAACACGGATGATGAAAACTGACGAGTATGTGGTGCCCAAGTCGATACCGATGGCTTTTGCTGGGGACATTTTAAGGGGATGGGTCTTAGGAGAAATGAGGACGGGGATTGGATATCTGGGCTCTTTGAAGCTCACCTAAGTAAGATTGGGGGAAGAGATGACAGTGAAGAAAGATTAACTGGAGGTTTTGACATCTTTTATAACGAATCATATTCTTCGTCATTCCAGGACGTTCCTTCACCCTTCTAGACGCTTCCTTGACGTAGTATGATGACATAACCAAAAACATACCTCTTTAGGAAATCTTCCTTGTGTTGCTCGACGCTTCCCGTTACCCTGAGGCCAGAGACAAATGTTTGTTGGTCACCATAATGTCCAAATATATGTCTAGAAGGATATGTATGCGTACGGTAGGGTAAAAAGAAATCTTATCACAAAGAAAGCATAACGCATGCCGTACACGCTCCAGGCTTGGCAGGTAAAATAGTTGATTTGTCGATGAAATTTAATCAGGTGAAAATGTCGTCAGTCATCACAGTCAAGCTCAGGTAGTAACTTGTCAATTCGCAGTCATCATCATACGAGGGAACAACGAGGACGATACGTGCTGGCCATTATGCCCCATTTGCATGATGACCCCCGATCCCAAGAGTATCATCCAAGCTTCGATGGGCTTGCAGATCCCGAATGACAGATGGATCCACTGCACGCGAGGTATGAGCCATAATTTCACAAGGGAAAAAAAGCACGCACCAGGAAGGACGCTTTTTCGTCGTACATGAGGACTCTGAGAAACAGGCGAATGTTCACCGCCAACTTGGGGGAACTCGCGCTGAAATCATAACAGTAAACAACTGCACCCGATCATAGTGACATACACTACTCACATCCAACCCAGGGTCAGCCATCGGAACTCGCTCGATACCGGTCTCGTCAAGATCACCCGGAATATCGCCATCAAGCGACACCGCATTCAGCTCCATCGATAAGTCCAGGATATCAGAATCATCACCGGGTGATGGAGGCGGTGGGGGGAGACGTTCAACCTCTTTAAATCCTGGAGGTAACTTCCCGCCGGCATTTTGTATTGCCTTCTCACGAACTATCTGCCACTGCTCATATCGATCAACAGCATGTTGTTGCTCCCTGATGCCATCTTGGGTTCATATCAACTAAACTTGAAATGCCAGTTTAAACTTACTCAATCTTCCGTTGCTTGTAGTGTTGCAATGTCTCGTCAAATAGCTCTGGGTTGATCTCCATAAACAACTTCAGTGCATTATACACCATCCCGTGAATAGTTCTGACGAGACGTGAATCGCAGTTTAGTGTCAGACTCGGCAGACGCACCGGTTCCAGTGGCTCTTGGAATTCGTATACAACGCAGGAAAAACGATTGGCAAGAGAGTAGGAAGATTATCGCTCATGAGATTAACAACGTATTCGTTGTTCCAGTATAGCAGGGCTCGCTCAGCAACCTGGAAGTGCTGACTGTTGATGCATCGTGCGAGTTGCTGGAACAGCGGTATCTGTATCTTCTGGAACTCCAACGGATCGGTAACATCAAGCACTTCTTCGACTTCGTTCAGGAACATGACCTCCTTTGGCGAGTTGACTTTGGGCCAGAATTTCAGGAGTCCGAGCATCACTTCTTCCACCAAGGATGGATCTTTTTCTAAAAACTGTACGACACAGTACGCAAGCTGCGGATGATAGAGTGAGAGACTCTTGACTTTATGCAGCGGAAGGAGCACACGCGTTAAGAACGTTTTGTGCTCATCCTTGAGGGGTAGGGCAAAGCCATTGATGATGGAGCCCAAGATCTCCAGCAATTCCGCGATTCCATTATGCCTCTCGCTTTCGTAAATGAAATGATAGAAGACGTTGTTTATCGACCGGCGGATGAAGGCCCGAAGGTTGAGGAATTTACCGTAAATGCGGTGTAGGGTAGTCTTGAGAAAGTCGCGTTCCCGGGGGTCTTCCGAGTCAAAGAGTTCGAGGAGATTTAGGACAAAGGGTTGATCAATGTATCGCTTGGCGAGATTGGTGTTGAAATCTGGGCTCTCGACGAACCGGAGGAAAAATTCATAAACAATCTGGAGATGAGGCCAGGCAAGTTCCAAGACCGGCTCGTCTTCCTCAGGGTCAAATGCATCACCAGTGGGGTTGACAGGTGGGGGTATCGAACGGAAGAGGTTGACAGCAAACTGGCCTCAGATATGAGCGGAAGACCGCTGGGTAAATGGCGATGAACACGTACCATGTTGACAACCTCGGGGTATATGTTTTCAGTAATGACGTTCCTCTGAGTTGTAATATACTCGAGCATTTCGTGCAAGGTTTGTGCCTTGATCTGTTTACCTTTGAGCTCGGCGCTCGCGTCGTTGAAGTCGAATAATACGCGGCACTGATTAAGCTTCTTGATAAATAACTGAGAACGCTCAGTGGGGGGAGTTTCTGAATAAAAGGGTCAATGTGTGACGCGACATGGGTGGTACGCAATGAATGATTACCGGTGAATGGAGGCAGCTTCTCGATTTCGACCTTTTCTGTGACGACGAAGCGGCTGCTCCGCTGCTTGCGTGGAGGTTTGCCAACGATGGGGATGGTATCGCGTGGACCGGAGCGTAGGCGGTTCAAAGTATTTGCGCGTGGAGGAGTAGAACTACCATCTAAACTCATGGTAGTCCGCTCTGGAGAGCTATATGGGGCTGAGCGGGGCGCTATCTCGGATTGGGGGTCTGAGCTGACGACCACAATGGGTGGAATGGGTGATGAGTTGGCTGGGGAAGAATACCTGCGATCGGGGGTAGAGGCAACAGTTACAGAAGAGGTAGAACGAGCAGAGGATGATGCCCCTTGGGAATTGAGAGAGTGATTGCTGGAGTTGTTGACTGATGCACCTGGAAGGCCACCGGAAGCAGGCTGAGGGAGGGGCTTTCCGGTATTTGGTGGCGGCGGTGGAGGAGCAGCTGCGGATGAAGATTTTTGATCCTTGGACTTGGATGAGGATGAATCTTGGGAGCTTTTCCTATTGAGCTGTGGAGGAAAAGGTTAGATGGAGACTCAAGCGAGTGGGTTAGATTATGAACTGACGAATGATTTCTTGAGTCCCTTCATTATTCAGAAATTGAAGTTGTAGCAGAAGGGGAAGTCTGCACTTGAATAGACTTTATCGTTGTCCGGCTGAGACTTGTAAGTTGTTGTGTGTGGATCGATGAAAGTCAATGATGGCGTGACTCAACATCACATTCAGTCACAGGTCACAATTGCACTGAACATGATATGCCCTCTCAGAGTCCACTTGCCAACGAGTACTGCCATATATCCTGGACACAAAAGAGAGCATCAACTCCGCAGTAATTTGAGGCTGTATACGTATATATACTTGAAAAACTAATTGTCAACGTTCTGAATCGATTCCTTTTCTGGAAAGAGTTATCCAGTGTCACGAGGGCTAGTAGGTAACGACCTAGTCTCCTTGCTGCTTTGCTGTCCCGTTCCACCATCACCACCACCTCTCCTCCAATATGGCTGGTACGTGTCGTTGTGTTGTACCTTTCCATTCCTCTCGTTGATCTCCAGGGACCCAGCTATTTACGCCGTATATACCTCCCCTACACACCCACCAATACCCAACCACCTGCCTACTCTCGTCGTCACCCCTCATGGCAAGCCAAGCTGTCTAATCACATCTACCCTCCTGATCATCTTTCCACAGGTCAACCATCTAACATCTTATATTCTTACCTCCATACCAACTTTGTATGTATTATCTTTACATCATTTCTCATGTTTAATTTCCCTTGCAGAACTCAGAGAATTATCTCTTAACCCCGTCCCCCCAAGGTGACCTCTGTGTCGCGAAGCTATTTCCCCCACGTCAGAATGGTGGTGGAAAATCCAGTACATCCGACCCTGGCCATTCATCTTCATCCCCTGCCCGTGTCGTTCGTTGTGAAGCTTCCCGCAATCTCAAGTGGTCAATTGCAAATACAGGTGTGATATCACCCATCTACAAACTCTCCCTTCCCTCTCCAGATTCTCCCGATCTCCCACTCTTCCAAATCTCCAAACCGAACCCTAATGCGGCTTTCTGGAGCATGTTCTACTTTGCCTATGCTGGTCATAATATACCCCCAAAGCGCATTGAATTTGGAAAGATACAGAAGAATCCCCCAGGGCCGAATGGTGGCGGTACTAGAATTAGCATCACTGGGAAAACACCCGAGGAAAAAGCGGTGTGGCAAACCTTGGGAGAGGGAAACGAGGATTGTGTCGAATGGGTCGTTCTCTGCGCCGCACTGAACCTTCTTGAGTATGTCATATATCTTTATCATGTTCTCATCTCACGCTTACTTCATACAGTGATGAAATCGTCAAGGCGGCCGAGAAGAATCCCCCTCCACCTTCCGCACCAGGTCCCATTCCCAACGGCGCACCCGGTCCCATGTCGAACGGTGCGCCTGGTCCTGGTGGTCGACCGCCCCCCGTTGCACTCCACGACCCCGGGTCAGCTTCCGCACCTCCCTCGGGTCAACCACGCCCTGGCCCATCACAACAGCACCCACCCCGTGGTCCACCCCCTCCGCACGCCCAAGGGGGGCTGGGACCCGGACCAGGTGCGCGACCGCCACAGGGCTACCCACCTCAAAGAGGATTCGCACCTGGGCAAGGGCCACCTCCAGGGTCCATACCCCCTGGTCCTGGTCAAGGCGGTTATCCTCAAGGGTACGGTCCCGGACGTCCTCCACCCCAGCAGCAGCACCGCATGCCAGGTGCTCCTGGTGGCCCTCCACCTGGAATGATCCCTGGCCGTGGTGCCCCTCCACAACAGCCATACCCCCAACAGATACCCCCCGGTCAACAACAGCAGGCAACGCCAAGACGTTTCTGAGACTTGTATATCTCCATGGTTTATCACTACGAGACAGTCTCTACTTTACCACTTCATTGCTTTACCTTTCATTTCCCTGGTACCCGGTGGCCCTTCATGGACATCATGGGCTGACCGATTTTGGACTAGCGTTTCATTCTTTAGTGTTCTGATCGACGTAGCTTAGGCCGGTTGATATTTATTCTTCTTCGAACCAGTGTACGATAATGAACCATGGTATTGCGCTTCCATATTTTTTGCGGGATATAGATGTGGTAAGTAGGTCAGTATCAATCAAAATCGTGTCAGCATGCCCTTATCGCCTGCGCAAACCCAGGGGGTACTAGCTATTCCATCTAGTTCTTGATCAGCTTCTCAAGGGCGTCCATGGAATATGCTAGTATTGATCAGTTCCATATCACTTGCGCTATTTTCATCAGATACGTACATTTAGGCCGCTCGAGGGGTAGTCCCAGCGCTATATTCACCATGCCATCAGAACCCTAGAGCCGTTAGAAATCAAATACTTACCTCGTGCCCAGACCAGTTGGGTCAGAGCTCCCAAAGCTAGAAGGCACATGAGCATCATGAACAATTTAGTGTGCGGTAGCTTACCTCGGGAAACACCAAAGATAACCGTGTAGTACTTGAACTCAGTAAGACCGTAATGGTATAACACGCAGCCTTTAATCACAAATTCTCAGTAGAACCCATGACTAACACCAAGTAGGGCACTTACCAGAAGTTGCATCGACGTTAGGGTAAGGGTTCTTCGTCTTCAGGTAATGATAACGTCAGGAGGATTACTTCACTAGCATCTAACCACACCGACCTTTCCGTGCTCCTTGAGAACATCAGGAGCTATCTCGGCTGTCTATGGGAGGAATTAGGTGCTAATTTAAGACTCGGCAAATAATTCCAACCTGTTGCACGAGCTGAATTATGGGGCTTGCTTGCAAGTCTGGGCGTGCCTTGCAGAACTCCTGAAGAGCAATGAACCGGGGATCAGGGTTGCGCAGGACCCCATGACCATATCTGTGAACCACCATGTCAGGATATGCCCATCGGACTGTTCACACAAAAACATTACCCAGGAACGACTTGGCCACTCTTCAATGTCTTCCAGAGGTACTCCTTGATGTTTTCATGTGTTATGTTATCACCAATCTCTTTCTGCATGGCCATCTGCCATCTCAGTACTTCCTGGTTCGCTAGACTGAAAACGGGCTGGGTTATTTAAACTGCATGTGTAACGACAGGAAGCGTACCCGTGAAGAGGTCCAGCAAGTGCAAATAGAGCCGCGGAGTAGGAAATATACGGGTCAGACAGTGTTGATCCGACGAGGTCTGGTCACTGTCGTCAAAAGCTGCATATATAAGGACTGACGTAAAATACTCACGAGCAGTGTGAGCCGAGGCATTACCACCTTCATGGTCACCATGCAAGGCGATGTACAAACGGAGATACTCCGTCAAGTGCTCGTTCTGACCGAAACCGAGCATGCGGGAGTAATTACCTGTACGCAGACTAAGCACGCTTTTGCAAATATCAATTGGAATACTGACCAACGAGATCCAAGTTCTTGTCAATGGGTTCAATCGACTGCTCAGGGTGGTATACGTTGCGGTAAATGCGGGCCGCGAGGGCAGGGAGTTTCGCGACGAGGTTCAAGCAGTCTTCAAGAGCGTACGTCCAATACTCGGACTTCTTGATTCCACGCTCGTAGGCTAACTGGAACACGGAGTCGTGATTCAGAGCTGCGACACCCATGCCTAATTGAGTCATGGGGTGGAGTGTCTGCGGTAGGCTGGATACCAAAATTGAATAGCCAGTCGGCCGAGGATATAGCAGGGACATACGAGTCGATGAGCTGCTCGACAAAAGTTGGGAGCTCTCCCTTTTCTGCAAGTTCCGCCGACAGTTGATGACTTTGTTCCGGGGATGGGACTTGACCGGTCAGAAGAAGCCAGAGCATGCTCTCGGCTGTCATTTCCTTTCCACCAGGTGCCGAAGGAAGCACTTTTTGACAGTCCGGGATACTCAATCCATGGAAACGAATGCCCTGGATCATGCATCAGTGTTGAGGTCACCCGTGAGTCGGGAATTTGTTCGCAAACCTCAATCGGATCTAGGACCGAGGCTTCCCAGAGCATGGCCTTGAGACCGCGCATACCGCCCAAGATGTTCTCCACCTATTTTGACGCGTTGTGGAGAATACGGACATGATACATTGTTCAAGACTGACCTTGACTTCCCCAACTACATCTTGACTGTGTTCGGCTTTCTGTTCGGAATGGATTTTAAATTTGGTCTATTGTATTTAGATGCATGTATACTTACCAGTCTCTTGAGTTGCTCCTGCTTTGGCGGGATGACTTCTTGAAGTGTTTCTTTGAGAGACTTGTCTCAGAAATTTGATCAGACCACGACAATGACTTAGGTAGATGCGGTGTGGTTACCTTAGTCGAAGCAAGACGCCTGAAGCTTCCGGAGGAGATATTTCTTCCGGAAGACTTTGCCAGCAAAGACGCACGACAGAACATGGTGAAAGTGGAGTTAAGAAAGATATTGGTTTGCAGTCTACACGGTGTCGGAAATTCGGAAGTATAAGTATGTTCGGGATTTACTTATGCAACCGGTTGGACACCGGACCGAGCGGCACCGGCGACGGGAAGTCAACACAAATATGGACAAAGCTCCGCGTGGCGGCATGAGCAGCTTGGCTCAGCCTTGCAACTGCGACACGTTCTCTTCATGGCTTCGGTCCTAGTCCCAGTTTTATACGTCGGCATAGTCGTCTCAAGTCTCCTTCTCTTCAGTCATTTCTACAGAAAACGCAATGCAGGCAAGTCTACCAGCACTTCCTCCGCGTTCGCAGTATACTGACGTGTCATAGGCAAGATATACGAACCCTACTTTTCATCCCATCCAGAGCGCGACATCTACGTTTCTTTATTACAGAACGACCCTCCAGCCCATGAATCCCTTCTCAAAGCCGCTCTTGTTCGCCGTGCAATGACAGACGTCTCCCGCGTGCTCAAGATGCGTGAAGACAAAGCCGCTCTACAAAACTTACTGCAAAAGGGATCTATCGGCGACGATCTTTGGAACAGTCTCCTGCAGGCAGAAAAAGAGCTCGAAGCGGAGATCATGGAGGTCGTCGCGGAAGCTAACACCTTCGTCGAGGGATGGGGCGGCCTGATATTCCAGACCGCTGGCGAGATGATCGCCAACGAGAAGATCCGCACCGTCTACGAAGACACTGCTGCATCAAGATTCACAAAGGGTGCGTGCACGCGTCATTTCTGGATATTTCTCCAATATTATTTCTTTCAGAACAAAAGTACGGCAAAGTAGGAACCAGGATCGACCTCCCTGCTCCTCAGCCAGTCTTCATGCCCGCTCCACCACCCGGTCACCCTGCTCATCCTGCCACGCTCGCCGCAGCCGCAGCTGGAAGCGCCCCAGCTTCTATTCCCAGCACTCCTTCTAAGCCTTCGAATGGTCTTCTACCACCCCAGAACACCAAGGCAGAGAGCGTTGCATCAAGCGATGGTGAGGGCCTTGATACCCCCTCTCCTTCAAAATCCGTAAGTACCACTGACATCACCGTCTCAAAACACTTACGCCACTCCATACACAGTCTAAGAAGAAGGGCAAGAAGCGGAAGTAAACTATATACTCATACACCATATCCACTTCTCGGAACGTGCATTCATTTTGTCGAAACTGAGTAAAATTGAGACAAAAAGTACAGTGTGTTTAAGATAAAACCGATACACAGAACCAATCCGAGTCCAGACCTACACATCGCTTTACATCATCCTCTGATGACGATAGCCTTCTCTCCTGCCATTCTTGCCCTACCAGACCTGTCAATGTGCTCCAGTCCAAGGACATCTTCGGGCGCGAACTTGTGATCATAGATCGTGTCCTCTGCGTCCGCTGTCAGACAACACGTGTATGCACGACGAATTTTAAACGCTCACCATCTTCAATGTATGACGGCTGCTTGAAGGTGGCCACTTGAATGAGGGCAAACTTGTACTTTGCAAAGTCTTTGTCAGAAACTCCTATTCGTGCCTGCAGACGCTTCTTCGTGTCCGCGAACTTCTCACCCTTGAAATGATTCAAAAGTCGTCAAAATAAAAATCCATGGTCAAATGAAAGTGACCCACAGGTCGGACGACGAATCGGAAGGGTACGCCGTGGGTTCGAGCAACTTCCCTGTTGAAGTGGAAGACACTGATGACCTTGGTGGTTTCGTCCGCCTCAAGTTCATCTCGGGGAATTTCCTGTTTGACAAAATTAAAGTTTGTCGAGTTTAGGAATAAAGCAGCGCTGGCATACCTCCGCAAACAGCTCCACGGGTTCAGGGATGTTACCGATCATTTCTGATCCTGTAAATTCTTTCTGGAACTTGCCATCTTTTGACACCTCGAAGACACGAATCTTGCCAGTCCCTCCAGGAGTCAGTGTCACTTGCTTCGCCAGGTGATCAGCAAGATCATGCACAGAGCTCGTCTTCGGCAACAGGAAGGGGTACGAAGCCTCTTCCTTATTATGGATGCCCGTCCATATAATTTTGAGGCTGCGCTTCGTCTCCAGCTCAACGATGCTTACATCCAGCTTCTCGTACAGAATAACAGTCGTCGTTGGATTGACGTAACTCGGTACCATGATTTCCTGAATGCTCTGATTCAGAGAGCGCTTGAGAACAGACTTTGCAGATCCGTTCGTAGCATGAGTCGTCGTGAATCGAAGCTTGATCGGATCATGCCTCAAGAACTCGCCAGCCTTCTGTGACATCTGAGCGAGTCGTCAGCGAACCTATAAACAAGATGTGTGGCAAAGACCACCGACCATGTCATAATTCTGCTTCTTGCTCAGAATCAGACTAAACTCAGGGTGATCATGGTCTGGTTCCTCAAACTTCGGTCGGAAGATGATCATGACGCGGTTCTGGAGGAAGTCGTAAAACTGTATCGGGTTCGAATACAGACTCTGGGCCTCGATGTCGTGGATCCTGGACAAGAATTGAGTATCGATTATCGAGCCTAAGCTTCCCATACTCACTCTTTCTCGGAGTGCTCGACCTGGAAACAAATGACATCTCCGTCCTGAATCTCACTCTGAGCAAACGTGTGTTTCTGCTTCATGAGCTCGATCATGCCAGGCTTGATTTCCTGTAGGGGTGAGGGGATGAGAATAGAGCCTAGCTGGAGATTCTGCTAGCGCACCTCGAAGAGCTTCAGAGGAGTACCTGGTGCCCAACGCATTCGCTCGTTAATCAGGGAGTGCAAATCTTGGACTTTGCTATTCCTTGAGACGTACTCCTTACCAATACCAAACAGAGTCTGCTTCGCTGTGTCGAAATGCTTGAGGAAAATCATGATAGATCCCGCTGGAGGCTCAGGCTACGATATGAATTAACGGATGTATATGTAGCACAAAACACTAACATACCTTGCTTGGATCGGGTATTATATCCAGATATAAGCGAAGATCATTCTGCCTTGCCGCCATATTATTGCGAATTACCTCGACAGCTACAGCAAAAGAATTAGGTTTGATGGGTTTGAGAGGAGAAGGGCATACTAAGTGTCGGTTCATTCTCAGGAATATGAGTATCAGGACGGACAGTCTTGTTTTGGCGGTTGACCAGAACCCAAAGACGGATTTTGTTCTCGGGAACGTTGAAGTGACTTGCTACACGTGACTTGAAGGTACTGTACGTTTCCTGCTTCAAAACACGGAAACTCGGCAGCTCCGACGGCGGCCAGTTCTTTTCATCAAACGTGGCAAGATCAAAGCCTTCGTGACGAGCAAATGTATCATCAGTGATGACCTAAATGATATGAGCAGGAGGACACGCGAACGGAGCAAAGGAAATTCCGAACCTTTGCCGTAAGGAAAAGATGTTGCTCCTCGCGTTCCCGCTTCTTCGCCTCAATCTGCAGTCTCTCGTCCTCAAGTCGGCGCTCTACGGTTAATGGTGAGCGACAGGAACTATGGTCTGACCAACCAACTCACTGAGATGCGCCGGGGTGTCCTCGTCCTTCCAAGGTGAAAGAATTTCGTCGATAGCGGATTCACGGACGTAAACCAACATATACGCATTGGTGAATCTTTTCATCGCCCGTACTTGATTCCGTTGCAGTGGAGGAGCGATTCCATTCAGAGGTTCACCGCCAAAGTTCTCCTCCAATACCTCGCGATCGGTGACCGGGGTGACTTTATCATCATCAAATTTGAGCCATCTCGTCTCCCGATCGGGTTTGATAAGCGCAAAGTAATGTCCCCCATAACGATCCCCTGAGTGCACCAAAACACCGTGCAACTTGTAGTTCCAAGACTGCGAACGATCGGCGTCCTCATCGAGGAACTCCGCAAGGTCGATTTCAAATGGGAATTCATGACGATCGTTGATCTACATACAATTAATAATGAATACAGCGAGGCTTCTGCGCACGTACCTTTGCCATTGCGTCACGCTGGATATCATACTCGAAACGCTTGAGTTGGAGGTGGAGCACAGGAGGGAATGATTGGAAAAGTATTCCTTTCTTCGCATCTTGCAGACCAAATCCTTCAGCTTGATACTTGTTCTCACCCTCCATCATCTCAACGGCGACGTAGTCTTTGAATGACTCGTGAAGGTTTTTCATTCCCTTGACGTTGAGGGAGATGTCTGCGGAGGGGCGGTGTTAAGTGACACTAAATCTGACAAAATGTGGATTACCGTTGAAGTCCTCAAAAACGGACGATTCATAATCAACATTCACGCATTTAATATAACTCTTCATCTTCCCAACAAATAGTTTGGAGATGGCACCCTCGGCTTTCGTCCCCTGGTATTCGTGAGACACTGCAAGAGATGAAATGCAAATTCTTCTTACCTTCATCTTGGTCTCCAACTTGTCTTGAAGTACACGGTTAAACTCTTGAACATCGTGTTGCTGATCAGAGTCAAACGACTTCCACCCAAAGGATTTTGTCAATTCGGTAGTTCCTGAGAGATAACCACTTGAGAACCATCACGGGCTGCCATGAACGCGATACATACCGACAGGTTGATCAGACGTCTGTAGATGATAGAATACGCGTTGCAAAGCGAGTGGCACGCTTTCGGTAGGGTGTTCATCTTCAGTTGGTATTTGGTACACAGCCTTGAGCTAACGTTAGCTCTGCAAAGAACGCTGGACGCCACACTCACCTTTCGGAAATAACGCGTGCAGAAAAGGGATTGAAGGAGAGAATTCATGTAACACGTGGCACCCTGATTCTTCAAGCCAACGTAGCCAGTCTCCTTCTTTGAATCATAGCTACACGAAATGAATCAGGTCAGGTGAAAATCAGCAGGGTGAATAACAAGCACGGACTTGACAAAGTTGTGCCACAATACGCCGGTAGGATCCTCCAGTACACGGACATAGACAGTAACATCAGCAGTCTCATCCTCGATAGTTGGTCGCGAATGGCCTTCTTGAATGTTGAAAAGTTTGCGGAGTTCACTGAAGCGGGTGAAACCCCAGTCGCATTCCTCGGCGATAAACCGATGGTGAGCATCTATCAGATAACGTTAGTTCTGGATGAAGTGATCTGAGATGACGCGACTTACGGCTGACAGTGAAGATGGTGGGGTCGTGGGGATTAGATATTACTAGTGCAAATTGAGCACATGCATGCCATCCCTCTGGGGACTTCTTTGGGTCAGCATAATCAAGGTAGACGGATACGGTGTCATTGGGAGGTGCATTTGAATTTCCGAAGGGGAATAATAGTATGCGCCTGAAAAGAATGGATTGGATGAGGGAGAAGAGAAGAGCGCCTCTGGTTGACTGACCATTTGTGACCACCGCATTCAAACTCTGGACTAGTGAGCCTCTTGTCTAATGACTTCCACCTTGATATGCGCCAAGTGGAGACCTGGAAATCTTTGACATCGTGGCCTAGGTCAGGCATATGCTTGGCGGCAAAAGCATCGTCTATCTGATATGAGGGAGAGTAAGATGATAAAGAGGAAAGAGCTTACGATCGCGAACAGAGACGAGGTCATCAATGATATCCATGGAAGGACCGCCGTTGGCTTTTTCCTCGAGAACATCCATGGTATCACTCTTGGGTTGGGGTCATCACGAGAGTAAGTTAGTTGAGCTGGTGAGGAGGACATACCATTCAACTGTGAGACTGGGGAGTTGAAGGATGAAACGCCTGTGGGTGTATTTCAATGTAATAGCGCGATGCCAGAAAGAGAAGATAACAATGGACGATGACACTGAGCGAAGTGACGATGGTCGGTGGGAATCGGTCATTGCTGTCGCTCTCGTAAGCAGACCCCACCAATATAAATATCAACCCCCTCTTTCGTTCCTCGATCAATCATCATCTTTTTTCTTTTTTTTTTTTCTTTTTCACCAACAATGAGCATGATGTCCAGCACAGTGTGATCCTCATTCTCTCTTACAAACATCCCACACGATCCTTAAATTGTCTCGACAGGGTTGACCTCTGTGTCACCACCAGCCTTTCCGCTGTTTCACTGTCGGTAATGAGTCAAAATCGTGTAAAAGCAGGTCGATGGACTTTGGACTCCTCCTAGTCTCGTTTTGAGGCTAGGTGGAAAGGAGCAATCCTCCAAAAATCCGTGACGAAGCCAAGTTCACCGTGTCGAAGATGTCTTCTCTGTGACACCATCGGTCAGTGCCTTGGCGGACATTATTCATCTACCTAGTGTATATATGTCTACTTTGGAATGCTATTCAATGTTCTATAGATCTCTGTGTGAGTGTAGTGAAGTGATTACGACAAACGATCAAGCCATCAAGCTTTGCCCTTGACCCGTTGCACGAGGCCCTTATCTATAACTTGCAACGTGTTCCTCGGCGTCGGCGTCGTCGTAGTCTATGCTTGACAGTTACCGTATCGGAGTTTCTCTGGATGAGTGAGCAACGAGAGTGTTCTGAATATGGCAAGAGGCACGGGATCTGTTCCCATTAACCATTCCTCAGAAGACGTAAACGAGTTCATAACCACTTCAAGTTACCGGACGTGCAATTTTGCCTCATGTCGACGGGGCGGTACCCGTCTTTCTCATTCTTCCTTTCCTTCCATTTCAAAAGCCTTCAACTCGTTGCTCATTGTTCAGCAAACAATGAGTACTCGAAGACGAGATGATCGTCCGCACGACGATCGATACAAAGTATGGGTTCCACAAGACAAACAACAAGACCGCCCAGACTATGACCGCCGCCGACATCGCTCAGCGACCGTTCCTTCCCAAACACACGACTCTAGGCATCCTGTCCAACCTCAAGATACCAGACGCTCTAGTCGTGCTTATAGACAGGATCCTCACTATACTACTACCGCACCCTCTACATCCAATCACCCTCCTCCTGCCCCATCATCTAGTAGAACGTTTCTTCCTCCTCGTTCTTCTGCGCAGAATCCATCCGCAGCCTATCATCTCGCCACTCCTTATCAGACCTCCGTATCCATTCAACCTCCACAACCACCCCACACCTCCAAGGGTTACTCGGCAGCGGCAGCAGCTTCTTCCAGGCGGGCGCAAACAGACAATCTTGACTCCAGATCTTACTCAAATCGACGAGGTCCAACAGCGCCCACTCCAAAATCATCGTATGACCACGTATCCAGCGAAGACCTTGCAAGAGCTACCAGGCAGCCATATCCTTCCCGTGCCGTCCAACCTTCAACACACCCTATGCCTGATGCCACCACATCCTCCGCCAATTGGACTTCTTCCACTCAAGATGCCCACGTGAAACGATCGAAAGATCGAGACAAGGAACGTGATAGACTTCGAGAAGCGGAGAAGGAGCGCGATAGGGAAAGGAGCGTTGCCGCGGATAGGCATCGTGAAAGATACAGATCTGACGTTCATCGGGAGAAGGACAATGTTGTTGAGAGCGACAGGCACAGGGAACCAAGCCGATTCAGAAACGAGAAAAGAATGGAATCAGATTCTGAAGGCCTGGTGTACCCAGACAATGCGTCTAAGGCTTCCCTTTCTGGACGGGAAGGATATCAGCCCTCTATTCGGGAGTCTGTCAGTGGACACAGGCGACAGCGCACAGAAGACGGACCCTTGTCCTCGACGGTAATGTGAATTGCTATTATTCAGGCGTTGTGCTGACATCGTATCATAGGCCCGCCGACCTCATCCTGACCCTTCAACTTCTACGTACATGCAGTCCACAGGTCCCCAGCCATCTGCAGCGACGGGGAGCAATACGCCAGGCATAGGGAGCAATCCACCGCCAGCGCCTCGGGTGATGCCTGTCTACCTGCCTCAGAAACCCTCAAAGTCACATCACGAGCGACACGCATCCTCAGCTGCGCACGGGGGTCAGTCTAGCAGCGATGCCGAACGAGCGTCTGTGAAGGTAAGTCGCCAATCAACCTGACATCATTCCGCTTGACCTGAGTTATTTCCCAGCACCGCCCGGAGAGAAATCACTCGGGAGCCGCAGGACAGAGAGGTGATGTGTATACATCCAGTGCCGTAAGGGAGAGACAGGGTCAGGAAGGCCCCGCGGGTCCGCGTGATGATACGAGGTCCAAATCGGAGGTATGTATGCCTGCCGCGCTGTGAATAAAGACGTTGGTTAATACTTGCATCCAGGCCAAATATTCTTCAACACAGGGCACGTATTTTAACTCGAGGCAGCCCCTACAACCTGCATCAGTCAACACCGTGGACATACCTCTTATTACGCCAGGATTCAACTCGTCACCTTTACCTCTCGAATCACGAGGACATGTGGGTACCATACCTATTCTGGTCGCTGGAGAGGGCCCCGCCGATCGTCAGACTCATAATGCACTTTACAAGTCACAAACAGCTTCACGTAGAGATGAACAGCAGGATGCAAGATATCCTCATGTATCCCACGCTTCTCTAGTCAAGCCGTCTCTTGGCCGCTCGCAAACTGCCGAGGTCCCTCACAGCCGGTCAGAGGTCGCCCCGTTGGATCGATCTCGCACAGATCCTGCAGTCGTCGATCTCTCGCATGACCGTCATTATCGGGCCGATGACCACGTACCACCCCAGAATGCTTCACGATACCCTCCGTTCACGAACATGGCAGTAGAATCCCAGTCCTCCCAACCACGCCCTGCACACAAAACATCACTCTCCAATCCCCCAGCTGTCTCTGGCCCAAGACCTCAACCCCCATCTTCTTATGCAGATCATCAGAATGAGTCAACCAGACTGGTTGCAGCCACGACGCCCGCACCAGGTCCTATGACCAGGGTAGCTTCCAATCAGCCATCTGCACCCCCATCACCTGCTCACAAGCCAAACTCGAGTCCAGCTAAGAATGAGTCGGCTTACGGATCACTTCCTCCTGGAACCTATGGCAGTAACGCGATGCCAATCAAACGATCACCATCGACACCTCCTCCAACCCCGGTGATGAGTGCATCGCAATCCTACACTCGTTATCCAAGTGAGCCCCCATCACGGACTTCACTTGATCGTCCAGAACCCCATGTTGCTCCTCGCGTGACGACCGCTCAGATGTCCAACGGTGGTACCGTCAAATCGTCCTGGGTCGTGCAAACAGCCCAAGCTGACATTCAACTCAAGAACGGTTATCCATCTAAGGAAGAAAAGTATACAACTCGTAGTGGGCCAGTTGACCCACCTGCAGTAGCACATCCACAGCTGCGCGAAGTCCTTTCCCACGACAACCACCACCACCACTCTCCCACTATCCAACCACGTGCAGCTCCCACCCAAGGTTCACCGAAGCGGTTGTCGCCTTATGGCACACCAAAGGACGTGTATGCTACTGGACCTCGTCGCACTCCAGATAGTTCTCCACATATGTCGAAGGTCAAAGAGGTGAGTAGATTCAAGCTTATCTTTGCAGATATTACTCACGTGTAGAATAGGCAGCCACGCCGGAGCAGTCGAAAGCACCCCATTTCCCCCCGCCTACTCTTGCACCTCCGCAGATTGCTGTAACAAGAGCTACTCCATCGTCCGTGACTCAGGATTTGCCCCATCGGTCTCAGTACAACTCCGATCTTCTCGCGCCAGCTTACCCAGCGCCTTCGCGGGTCTCGAAAACAACGCCTGGTAGTCCCTCGCGGGTCTCGAGGACAACGTCTGGCAGCCGTGACTATCAAACACAAGAACAGCCGCAGGCAGTCCATACCCATCCTGTTGCCTCTCCCGCATCATACCAGCAGACTCCCGTGCTCCCACCCCAACCTGTGGCGCCACAAGCTCCGCAACCGTCGCAAGTCTCTTCATACGGTCAAGCTGATTCCAATGCTGGTGGATTCTCTCCCCCGCCTCTACCAGTTCCGCCACCGAGAATGCCGGGAGTTGATATTGCTGAGGACATTTTCCCTGTCAAACTGTCATCCAGTAGTCCCAGAAGAAGTAACCTCGCGCCCCCTAGCCCTGGTGTTCCGTGGCAACCCGCTCAAGCTCCTGCGGTTACTCATGCATCGGGTACTCCAGCATCTGCCCCCTCTACCCAGTTCCCTATGCCCAATGGACACGCCGACTCCTACAAGAGCAAGCCTTGGGCGGGTGAGGAGACGGGTGCTACGTCTGCAACTTCTGCCTACCAAAAGTCTACTGCCGTACCTGCTGTCTCTGCACCAGTAGACCTACAGACATCGCCATCTTCTTCAGCAGTTGCTACGGGTCCTATTAACGGTGACAATCAAGGCACACCAGGTTCACAGCACCCTCTGCCAAGCCAGGGAGCTTCTGCAGGTTCGCATCCATCAACTTATCCCGTATTTCAGCTCAAACGGAAAGTCACCATCGAAGAAGTTCCTGAATCTCCGATGTTCACGAATAAGTGGCCCACGACTCCTTTGCAGACGTATCTGCAGACCCGTGCTCCGACTCAATCTTCTGAGACACCTATAAATTCCTCGAGTGCTCCTCCGGCTAAAGCTCAGACTTCAGAGGCGAATACTCCTAGAGCAACGCCGCCGTCGAAGCCGAAGGATGTCCCTGTCCATGGTACCCCTGCACGTCCAACACCCACTGCCATAACGCCGACTCAACCTTATACTCCTCCTGCACCGTCCACTCAGCACCAAGCATATGTTCCTCCATCTTCTCGTCCACCGTACTCTGCTCCGCCAATGCAGTCTAGCTTCTCCACATCGTACGTAGATGCACTTCATCGGTCTACATTCGGTGCACAGCCCCAAGGCCATCAACGACCGACCAATGCAAAACTGCCACTTACCAGTGTATCAGTCGCTGCAGCGCAACCCATTCGCTCGGCATCTCAGCCGCTGAGTGCTCCCCAGAGTGCTCCTTTGGATGCTGCATCCGGAGCTAAACAATTCTCTGCGACCCCTACTCCCACCGTCACCACCACTGCACCTCACCCTCAGAGTCTGCCAACTGCAGAGACCTACGCGAAACCCCAGTCCTCTCGACCTCTTACCAGCGCATCAGTAGCTGCAGCGCAAGCCATTCGGCCGGTTGTTCAGCCGCTGAATACTCAGAGTGCTCTTTTGGATGCTGCATCCAGAGGTAAACAATATGGTGCGACTTCTACTGCGACGGCCGCTGCACCTCAACCTCAGAGTTTGCAAACTGCGGAGACCCAGACTCCATCTTCTCGACCGGCTACCAGCGCATCAGCTGCAGCAGTTCAAGCCACTCGACCTGTTCCTCAGCCGCTGAACGCTGTTCAGGGTGCTTCTCCGGACGCTGCATCCAAAGGTCGACAACACGCTGCGACATCCACTGCGACCAATGGCGCATCTCACCCGCAGAGTCTGCCAACTACGGAGATCCACGCGAAACCTCATTCCTCTCGACCTATTATACCTCATGTGACTATTCCTCAAGGTCCTGGCGCTCGTGCGCCCCCCAGCACTCCAACTGCTAAAAGCCAAGTGCAGGACGCTCCTATACCCAATGATTCTGCTCGCTATCGTGGTTTTCTCTCTTCAATTTCTCGCAATGCGTCAACTGCCATGAACCCATTATACCCTGCAACACCTCGTCAACCTCCCCCAGCAACTAGCAACCAGCCATCCAACCCTCCTCTCCCTACACAATCCAATTCTCATCACCGAACTGTATCATTACCCACTCCGAAGCCTATACCCACGTCTAACGCCATTCCACGACCTCCTTCTCCTCGTAAAACGTCTCAGCCTTTGGTCAACTCCAGTGCCGCGTCAACACAGCCTTTCCCCACTGCTTCATCACAGGCATACACTCCGTCTCGCGCAGCCAAGGCTGCCGAATCTTCATGGGCTTCCCGTGTTGCCATTTCAGGGCATCCATCCACTCCTGCTCCGTTCAGAGCACATCTGCCCTCAGCCATCAATCGCGCATTCTCCCAAGAGTCCGAAGTTCTGCTCACGCCTTCCTCTATTGCACCGTCGATGCCTAAAACGCCGCAGATGAGTTTCAACTCTGTATCCCATGCAACTGCTCCCCCGATGAGGCAGAGGCAGGCGTCGACGGAATCTAGGGAGTCTAAGAAGAAGTCGGGTGGATTCCTTGGAGGGTTGTTTAGGACCAAGTCAGGCTCGTCCAGACCTCTTGAGAGCCCTGTTGCTCCGTCTCCGGTCAAGACATTTATTGGGGTGCCGAAGTCCCCAGCGGTTCAAACTGTAGCACCACCTATCCAGTACTCCAAGTCGTCCTCTTCCGCTAAGGAATTGAAGGATAAGAATACGGTTCCTGCGACTGCTGCCAAGACACAGACTGCAACTGCTCCTAATCTGCCGTCGACTTCAGCTTCAGTGTCTGTTCAATCAAAGGCACCAAAACCCAAGACCAAGGTCAAGCTCCCTGATCCGGCAACCTTTCCGCCGCCTCCACAGCCTACTCGTGACCAGAAGCAACCCGCGTCATCCCACGTGTTCTCTCCATTCAGTTTCCTGGTCAGCAAGAGAAAGCGGACCATGTCTGGTGCCTCTCTCGACGTGTGTGATGGAAACACTGCAGTGCGTATGATTTCTTATATCGTGAAAAACGTCGCGTCTCATCATAAAACATATAACTCGACAGACGAACACTGCCGTCGGGTCTCCCAACACGAGCCAAGTTCATACTCTTCCTCCTATCGCCCCGCCACCTGTACGCGATCCTATGCGGGCAACTGGCGAATGGAGGGATAGAGCGGAGGCGGAGCAGCAGAAGCGGAAGAAGAACCGACCTCGACCGGGCGTGACGTTTGACGTCGCGGAAGACCCGCCTGACCCTTACCCTGGCGCTACAAGCAGACAGAAGGGCACGCGGCTGGTTCGGCGCAAATCAGGTCGCACTGCGACTCCAGGACCAAATCGCTGAAAGAATGGAATGATGTGGCGGTTGGATTTTTTTTTCCTTTCTTTTTTTTTCTTACAAAAGTATGGTTTTTCGAGGTACCTTAGCTCTTCCGTATTGTATTTTTGTTATGTAGTTTATGGTCCTATAACAGCTATCTAAGTAGAACTCTGTTCCTGTATTAAATGTGCTATCGACATGTTATACATCAAAATCTCAGTTTTGCGGTTGCAAGCTCGTTTGCTCGGTGCTTCAAATTGACATGCCAGTCACAGTACCTGCCAAACCCGTCCTGCACCACCCCCCTGCAAACATAATTCATGACCTCATCCCAGTCAAATAGATGATCTGGAGGCATCCATTCATGCATGGCACTGTTAGATAATCAGAAGTGAGATATGATTATGTAGTAGAAAGAGGATATCTTTACCTGAAATTCTCCGAGTCCTTGTCAAGCTCACAGTGCTCCTGTACGTGACTGATGATTTTGTCACATATGAGTTTCATGCCTTGGCGGAACACTGAATTGAGATGTGCAATCTCAGTGGAGTCCCTGGTCGGACAAATTTCCTGTCAAGGCTCAGCATTTAATTAAAAAAAGAGTAGTAAGGCTTACTGCACAAGCATAATAGGAACTGCTGTTCATTTCATTGAGGGAGAACTCTCCATCTGGGTGACGGAGCCAGGTCTTGACCTTGATGGTCAAGGGACTGGCCCACTGATGCGGTACTGAGGAAATAACTGACCCAAAGGCTGGATTGTCTGATGCAACCTTCCACTCTTTCTGTGTCAACATATCTTGCCCCCCCATTGCAATTGTCAACTCAGATATATCCTTTGGCTCCTCGTAAGGCTGGGACTCGCTGTTGGAGTTTGAATCATTCACTCGCTTAGTCAGCACCTTGT
>PVYE01006921.1:0-19088 GCA_002995055.1 Rhizopogon rudus
TGTAGGCATCAAGTTAGAAATGGCGCGGAATAATATGTCGCGCACTGTTGATCTGGATATTGATATTGGAGCCGACGCTGTCGACTACAAGTGTGTGTTCTGCTAGTACTCTACCATGGCTTTCTGACCCCCTCCTTGTCATCAAGCGCGATTGCAAACCAAGAATCACTCTCTGGGCTTGAGACAGAAATGCGAAAGCTAGAAGGGATCGTGAAAGAAATAGTCGACGAACTCGATTACCTCAAGCAACGTGAAGAGCGCTTTGCAGACACCAATCGTCAGTCTTCCTTCGGACGGCACATTGCATGTCATTGACCTTTACCCTCCTTGCAGTGGTGACGAATAAACGCGTGCAGAATTTCGCATGGTTTACTATTCTTTCCCTTGCCGCCCTCGGTGCTTGGCAGATCCTCCATCTCCGGTCGTTTTTCAAGCGCAAGTACCTCATTGATTGATGAACCCCTGCCGTAGTGCAATGTAAACACCGTCGGCTAGCTACTTATATGGTCTGATATTATAGGTGGGATAGTAATCCATGAGCTAAGACCGCCTCGGTCCTCTTCATCACTGGTACACTCCATCTCACTGTAAAAGAGACGTTCTTATCGTCTTTTCTGCGTCCGTGCATGATATTCTCCTGGTGTGGTTCCTCCTTGAGGTGAGATGTGGTCCAGGAACCAGGACTACAATCAACGTCATACTGAACTGCAAAACCAATGTCACGAGTTAAGGCATATGACCTGAATATCATTTCCAGTGGGTGCTACCTTGCGGGCCGGTCATGTTCAGCTGACCACCCTCAAAACCATCTCTGAAATAGTGTAGAAGTATCTTCTCTCTACCTTGTCACCCCCACTAACGAGTATGTCACTGAAAACTTCAGCTTCCAGCATCATCTCAAAGATCGAAGTGCGTGTCATAACATGACTAGTACCATACCTCACTCAACTTCAAATATAGATCTTCCGCGTTCCTCCGCGCTGGCTCTTCGTACGAGTTGAGACGGCCGATGGGTTCATTGGCTGGGGAGAATCCACTCTCGAAGGACACACTGAAGCAGTCGAAGGCGCTTTCGCTGACCTTGCACATCGTTTCCATGGTTGGGATGCAGATGGTATTGAAGATATCTGGCAGACTGCGTACCGCGCTAGGTTCTATCGTGGTGGACCTGTCCTAATGGTGAGTATCTGTTAGATACCTGCTTCTGCATACGATGCGTCTGAACGTATGTCTCAACCAGTCGGCCCTGTCCGGCCTTGATATCGCACTCTGGGATATCAAGGGCAAGAAACTTGGAGTTCCTGTGTGGCAGCTTCTAGGTGGAAAGGTCAGGGATCGTGTTCGTGTATATGGGTGGATTGGTGGAGACCATCCGAATGCTGTCCGTGAAGCAGCACTTGAGCGCAAAGAGCAAGGATTCACGGCTGTAAAGATGAATGCCACTGGTGAGCTCTATAGCCTCACGATACGCTGAATCTGAGCCGTACTATACAGAGGCTCTCGCGTGGCTTGACTCTCCCGACCTTCTGAAAGGGACCGTAGAACGTGTACGTGAGGTTCGCGCGCTTGGAATGGATGTCGGGGTGGACTTCCATGGACGGGTGCACAAGGGTATGGCTCGCCAGCTCGCCAAGCTCCTTGAAGGCGAGGGTGTGCTGTTCATCGAGGGTGAGCATTCCTATCAAAATGAGCGCCATTTGCATAGGCGCTGAAATTGATTCCAGAACCCCTTCTACCTACTCAACCTTCGGAGTTCGCGGACCTTGGGCGTCTCGTCTCCACTCCTATTGCAGCTGGGGAACGGCTTTACTCACGCCATGAATTCCGCCCTTACTTCGAGGGACATGCGCTAGATGTCGCGCAACCAGACGTGAGTGCTCACCTCTCAGTTGAGCCCCCACGCCGGTCCTCGTGTGTCTTTTCTTTTGTCTCTCTCTTATGTTTTAACCGACTGACCAAACTGGGTAAGGTCTCCCATTGCGGTGGCATATCAGAGTTGGCACGCATCGCCTCCATGGCGGAAACATACGACGTCGCACTTGCACCGCACTGTCCACTAGGACCGATTGCATTGGCGGCATGTATTGCCGTCGGCGTATCGAAACTAAATTGTGTGTATTTTTGGGGCGTCGTCCATTCTGCATACTCGAGCGGGCGCTAACCGTTATCTGGGTGTCTAGACTTCATCCAGGAAATGAGTTGGCAAGTAGGTTTCTCACTCCAATGAATCTCTTGAGAAGCGGCATTTATGTAAGGCGGGCTGGATGTACATAGATGCACTATAACAGCGAAGACGCAGACCTCTTCACGTACCTCGCAGATCCGAGCGTCTTTACTGTGAAAGACGGATATGTAACGACTCCCAGCGGTGAGTCTTGTCCTTTTTAATTCACTCCATTCGTGTCCTCCCACTTGGGCCTGGCTGTTTCGATATCGACTGTGATCATGGCAATGCTGACGGTCTTCTTTCCATGATACGTCCCAAACTAATGAACACCGCCTTTGGTTCCACACTAAACGCCTAAACAAAAATGCGACATATGTGCATAGGCCCTGGATTGGGTATCGTGATCAACGAGGAGCTCGTGCGTACCCGTGCTAGGGAGTACAGTCAAGCTAGCGTTGAGGCTTGGCGTAACCCGATATGGAGGGGGGATGATGGAAGCATTCGGGAGTGGTGAACTTACACCGGTAGTTCTTACGACGTGGTTCTAGTCAAACACGCCGTTGTGGTTCTCTTCCAGGTCACGAACCAAACTTCTGGAGATTGAACTCCTAGTAACAGATTTGTATCATTCCAGCAGCTTCTCGGCTGTTACCCCGTGAGTCGTTAACGAGGTTCGAAGGTCGTGTTGTGCGCAAAAGGGTCGTACGTACGTACGTTCAACATATTAGAACTGTCACTTGGGCGAAATCTTAGCCAGTGAAGGTTAGAAACCTCTCGTAGTCAGCATCAGTCTCTCTAGGCTACGTGAAAGTCGGGACTCGGTAATAATATTTTACCTATAGAAAGGCATACGGCGGGTTACTACGGAGGGGTATCGTCGGACATTACGTGCACAGCGTTATCTAAGTAGCTGCATATGGGAAAGTGTCTTTTTGTGCCCAACAAAAAATTTACCGTGTCTTGACTGTTGAGAGAGTCTGGCGGGAGATTATAAAACATGTGTTCCTTGTTATCTTGTCTCCCTAGACCGGTCCCATAATAACCCAGCACTCGTCTGGCCTCACTAACTAATTCCATGGCCATTACACTCATACCCACTGCTCCGGGATTGCACTCGCAGTCCCCCTCGCTTTCGATAATTACCGCCCCGACCAAGCTGGTGCACGCTTTCAAGTCCCCACAATCACCTGCATTCCCAGATCCTTCCAAATACCTACTGCTGACCCACCACGTTAAATGTTCCCCGCCTCCTTCCCCTCGCCTCCCACCGGAGCTCTTCCTGCACATCATCTCATTCCTTAGCATCCCAGACACGCCCTCCCCAAAGGACATATACGATCCATCGAATCTCGCAGCGATCTGTCATTGTTCCCTCGTGAACAACTTCTGGCTACACGCATCCCGGGAGTACTTATGGAGATACGTGCGGCTTGGAGGGGGACGAAGAGGGAAAAGTTTTGTCAAGCTGCTACAACACTACACCGAAGGACAAGGGTCCACCCTACCCACTTTCGCCCCATACGTGAAACGCCTCTCCGTTCGCGAATCGCGCGGTGATTCCTGGGACCCCAAATGGCTCAATGCAGCCCTCCCGACTCTAGCTGAGTCATTCCCCAATCTCTACTCTCTCGAGGCCGAGCGCATCACCTTGGAATACCTGTCCGCGAAGTCTCGGAGCGCGTTGATGAAGGGATTCAAGGGCGTGCGGAACCTTGCGCTCGGAGCATGCGAGTTCAGGACGACCCTGGAGATGATCAGGTTTATTGGAGAATTCGAAGATGTAGAATCGCTCACGCTGGACGGGGTGCGCTGTGATTGGGATGATATACATCCGGAGGCGTTTGGGTCTAGAGCGGACGATAGAGTGGTTCCTAGGCCTCCGAGAAAACTTAGAGAGCTCGCGATGCGGGGGGCGCGTACCCGGCAGGTGTTGAAGTGGATAAGGATGGCGATGAAGCACGATGGAGCGCGGGCAATCGTACAAGTGCTGAGACTTGGGGCGTTGGATATCAAAAGCGCCCCAGCAGTCGGCAAGTTCTTGAAGACGCTCGGCCCAAGTTTGAAAGAGCTTCACCTCGGGTTCGATGCTACATTCATAGAAGATGGAGGTGAGAGAAACTTGCCTTCGATGAATGAAGGACGATGACTCATGATGTTGCACAGATGAGATTGTTTCCCATATCGATCTTGGCTATAACAACGGTTTGAAAGAGATGCATGTGTACGGACTCGTCATTCCTTCCTTACCACCCCCGGATCCATCGGATGTCGATCCTCTGCCCCAGCCGCCACAGTTAATGCCACTCACTGCCCTCCTCAGTCGTGTATGCGCGCCCTCAGCACGCGTCCTCTCTATGGCATTGCATCCCGCCGATCTCCACGCCCTCGTATCGATGGACTTTGCAGGGCTATCCGACGTGTTCGACCGCAAGCCATGGACAAACCTGGAGAACGTGCAAGTCGTGGTAGCGAATGAAGACGATGGAAACATGGGCAGAAGTGTCGAGCAGGAATTGGCTGGGCTGTTCGAGAGAGGCGTGCTGCGGGTGGATGTGGGCTTCGATGATAGAGAGGTCGTATCGATTTAAATAATACCCTTTTCCGCTTAACTTATAATATTGTAGTGGCGCTTTCGCGCGCCGAGTCCCCCCGGCTTGGATTCGTACTGTACGGTTGTGTGTAACAGTAACGCAGGCTACCTTTCATCATGGAATTGACAGACACGGAAGCATGAATGTCAGTACGAAAGGCACTGGGTCGGATCGAAGTTGTGAAGGTAGAAGTCAGGCGAGCTTGGGGACATTACATCTGTTCTGGGGTGGCGAGCATGAATGAATAAAACCAGGTATACGCCAAGTCACTGTCTTCGGAAACAGCCCAGAAAACTTTAATGCAGAGTTGTTATTACGGATCATCTAAGATCCCTTCGAAGTTAGGCTATTACGTCTATCATCACCGTCGACTTCCACCTTTCAGGGAGTCGCAGTGTAAATACCAATATCTTCAGGTTTGAAATTGAGACCGGTAGCGTTCATACTCTGCGAGGAAGTATACACGCTCTGCACCTGCGTCGTCGCGTCGGTGACCCAGCCAAGTCCGACGTCCTTCCACGGGACGTAGACGTTTTCGCCCATGTTGACGACAAGAAGCAGGTATGCAGTGCCGTTGTGCCAGAGACCGGCATCTACGCCTTGGTAGTCGTAGTAGGCGTACGTGGCGTTTGGGTCGACAAGGAAGGGCTGTATGACGTCTTTGATGAGAACAGTGAGCTTGGTCGCCGTACCCTCGATTGTCGTGGCATTGCCAGTTGTGGTTGGGTAATGGTACGACTTGGAACCTGGCAGAGGAAGTCAATTTGATGTATATGTGCGAGAGAATGATTCAGAACTCACCTATAGCACCATGGCTGAAGGAAGTGAATCCCAAGGCCGCCCATTGCTGGCCGGTGGGGGTCGAGTTCCAGTATCTGTGACGAGACTCAGGACACAGAATGTGTTGTCAAGTCAACATGACTTACGCGCCGCTACCAAAGGCCTGAGGCGTAGTCCACACAGACTTGGTGCGGTCAAAGCCCATGATGTTGAGCCTGTCTTTGAAAGTCTGGACACGGGCCTTGACGTCGTACATTGTGCCTTGGCAGTTGTCGCAACCGCAGTGACCAAAGTCCGGAGTGCACGACGTGTTCCACACTGGAGAAAAAGTGCCATTAATACCAAGAGGATAAGCATCCTACTCCATGAATTAGAAGCGCAAGTTATGTGAGTGCTCTAAATGCCTCACATGCAAAACAATGTCGGCTCCTGTGACATAAGGCGAGAAGTCGTAGTCTTGGCAATTCAGAACAATGGAAATAGGGTGATATCCGTCCATTTGATAGATCAGATCATATGCCTTCCACGTGGCATTGTGGGGGTCAGAGTTGCCGTCGGGCTCGTGAGCAGTCTCCCAGTTCAAAAGGTTGGGAATTGAGGCGTAAGAATTCACTTGTTGAGCGACAGCGGTCAAGTTCTTGTAGTTCCTGAGTAGAGAGATGTCAATAACCATGAGAAGAGGCAACGAAGTATGACATACGATCGCATATCATAAACGATGTACATGCCAGAGCTGCTGGCCTTGTCGATGACTTTTTGGAAAGCAGTGAGGTTGTCATAAGGAGGAATTGCGTGGAGCTGTGTGGTACTTTCAGTATGGGAGTGTGCCAGATGGTTGTGAAACAAACCGTGTTGAATCTAGAAAGAGGACGGTTTAGTAATTGCTTAGAAAGTGATAGGCAATGGAAGACGAACCCATCGGCTTTGAGCGAATCGATCACAGACAAATTGCTCACAAGATACGGATCAAAGGCCACGTAGAAACCTTGAGGGATAAAGGGCGCAAATGCTCCACCCTTGCCATCCGCAGGCCTCACCCAGAGTGCACCAGTGCGCAAGTCAGTCTTAGTGACGGATGCAGTTGTGTCAGGGAGATACAAAAGGGACGCGCTAGTCTTGAACTTTTGGGACTTCGAAGACGAAGGAGCAGAATATTTAGCAGAGCAGCTAACGTTGTACGCAGTTTTCTGAGAGAGGAGTTTGCTGATATCTACGGGAATTTGGAAGCCGGTGGCATTCAGAGGGACATTTGCAGTTGCGTGGACAGGGCCCACACTGATGGTGACATCGAGGCTTCCAAGGCTGGATCCAGAAGGAGGAAGGGAGATAGGCTCAGCACCCACTACCCAGTCGTACACAATGAGTGAATCGACTATAAACGCTGCGCTCTTCGCATCCTCTTCGAGGTATGGGCGGAAGACGGGGGCACACCGGAAGGACAGAAGCGGTGTGTCACTTTTGGAGGGCAACACAAACTGTCCGCCAGGTGGCACCACAGTCTGATTTGCCATAAAGTTCTTTCCGCACCTATGAAGCAGCAATTAGACGAGCTAGTGCTACAGAATCAATGCCGCACATACCAGTTCTGAGCGAGCGAACCCTGGGCCAGGGTGACCGCAAAGACAGCTATGAAGCTCTTGTTGTACTTCATTTTCTATCACCTCCGGGTCAGACCTGGTCAGGCCGATTGGAATGAGGGAAGGAATTATGGTGAATATTCATTGCCAGCTCACCTATATAGGACATGGTCCGATGTTACGGCGTAAGCACTCGTAAGCCCTTATAGATGCGTATAGCAGCGCTGATCTTGACCCCATCCTAACTCCCGCAAGCCCTTGTTGGCGTGTTCAGGACACAGGACAGCCTCTTAATTGATGGAGAGTCATGAATACTGTACTGAAGTGACAAGGAGGTTCCTGGTGTGGGACGTTGCGATGAGAACTCATACGAAAGCCCATCACATCGGGCGGCATCGTTGCAAGCGAGAGATGCCAAGCCTCCTGATCTCCCCGGGTTTTGTCCTCAGAATGGCGAGGTGTCGTAGGGTGTCGTCAGATCGAGAGGTCGACTTTGTCAGGATTCCCTACAGGTAGTGTTGTTGGCAGAACTCTGCCATTCTGCCAATAGCAATTGCCGGCATCAATGAATCTTATTTGTACTTATGACTCATGAGATGCCGTTAAGTTGACGTAATATCTGGTCTGGTTTGTACTACGAGCGATCCTAATTCCAACATATCTGTGATGCCATTAAAATACTGGTAAGTCATGACCAGCATAAACAATTTTGCTATTTTCCCTTCCGCTTCCCGTCTGTCTGTGAGGCAAGTCGTCAATAGTCATCAGCCCCAGTGAAAACTGGACAGTAGGAAATTAACTTGTTTACAAGGTCACTACAGTTGTTAATTGTGGCTGAAGGATAAAGTTAGACAAATTTACACTGTATGACATTAGTATGTACGATGCTCGCAAAACCAACGGACATCATACTGTGGTACACTCGCCGAAACTACATATCATTATTCTCCTGATTTCCGCATCTTTTGATACCACCATTTCTCCGTCTCCACGTCCAACCTCGTTAATCTCTCGTCTGCCACGAGTATTTGCGAATTCGAATTGAAGATGAAAGGCTGGCAATGAAACCGAATGATGTGGTGGAAAGAGAAGGTGCGATATGACGACTTGGACAGCCAGTACTCTACGTGGTGTACGTGGACTATGTACATAGAGTACGTATATCACAGATAACCAGCCCAGTCGTAGACGAGTCGAAAATCAAAAGTAAAAGAGTTGTACAGGAAGTCATTCATCAAACCATCATGAAGTCGGTAAAAAAAGCTGGTATCTTCAAGAAAACCGGGTAAATTGCCACGATCCGCTTCCTGCATGATCATTCTCTACCATGACTCCGATTGCGCTAGCCCGAAATTTCGTGCTATCATGCACAACAAGGCACAGGCACGTTCCTCTATAACTTTCAACTGGCAATCTATGCAGTCGCGCCTGTCCTGTTCCGCTGTGGGTAGGTACCACTGTTGTTCCACCCTGGGAGCGCATCACGACCAACTGCGCATTTCTCCAAACCTTTGCTGCCATGGATGCATAAGCCGTGAACCCGTATCCTCTCGTGTATGGCTTTTCTCCCACCAAATCTTCCACCGAGTCCTCCAACTTGAACGTGCCGTCGATGTATCCAGTCGCCAGGTTGAGCAACGCCTGAGCCAGCCCAGATCCCCCTGCGGCTCTATCGACGTCACACGCCAATCCGACGTGCAGGCCAAATAACAAGTTCCATATGTCTTCGGGGCCATATGACAGCTTTTCGAGTATGTTGATAGTTCCCTTGATGTCTTCCGGTTGTGATTGCCATCTTACAACGCCAGTCGACCGATGCGGAATGCAAACACCAACGGCTCCTCCACGGACAACTGACATCTGAGGAATTTCTACGGAACGCCACTCCGTGATAGCACTGGCAGGGGTTGCTAACACAGTTGCAGGTACGGGCACCATGGACATTCCTTCACATGCGGCATCTCTGTCGACTAAGTGGCTCCATCTCAGCCAGGAAAAGTCCCCCTTCAAGCTGGCTTTCTCCACAAGGTCAGCAAACACTTTCTCCACTGGGAGCCGATAGTCAGGTGTGATTGTCTCTAGACAACACACACCAAGCAGAGAGTATGCCATGTCATGAGTGACGGTAGATTGGCGCCTCCACGTGCTTGATATAGCTGTCCCGAGCGGCATGCATACCTTCATCGCGTCTGACATGGAATGAACCGAGTCCCAAAAACTGGATGATTGCCCCAGCAAGTCGTCTTTCCTCTGCGTCGCTGCCCGTCGACCAATCGAGTGAGAGATTTTAAGGACGTCGGAAATGGGAATAGTTTCCTCTTTCTCTCCCACCAAAAACGTTACGTGGTTAAGGACTGCCTCTTGGAACGTCCAGACACGCGTCCACCACCTGCCGCTGAATAGCTTGTGCAGCGCCTTGTTTGAGCCTTGGGAAGCGAACATGTACATCCCGTGCGTGTCTCCAGCGTGTTCAAGTGCACGGAACCCATCTAAACCCATCATTCCGGCTCCATGCTCCACGACTCTGCTTGTCGTTTGGTCTATCTCAGGTACAAGGCATAACACTGCTGTGGCCCCGCGGTATATATCCGCCATCTTCGCAAGCTCAACCATCTTTACTGGTTCATTGTCCTGGTCAATGCAGATCGCATCGATCCATAGAGCGTATGAGGTGTGTTTCGAGAGTCGGTCGGCGATGTGTAATGCTTGCTCCGTGACCTGCCTGCCTTCCCATTCTTTGAAAGAAGGACAGGTGTCCCACACGTAACTAATTGCGATATAAGGTTCAGCGGAAGATGCAGAGTCGACCAGCTTTCCGTCCCGGATGCAGTTCCGGGGCCGCGCGTAGGTCATAGCGGCCTTGACGTTGCTCCTAGGATTGTCTTCAACTTTGGTTAGCTTCACCACAGGTTTGTGCCATACTCAGCGTTTTTGATAATCCGATGCCACGTAAAGTATGTTGTCTTTCGCTCTGTCACTTTCTTGTGATCTCTCAAGTACGCTCGGCACCTAGGGATGATAGCATTACGTTCTATCATCCGCCCGCATTGATGGCGCTCGTTTTCGCACTTCCAGATGTTCATTTGAGAGATTTTGAGACAGGTTAGTCTGCATGGCATTTGATCAAATATTATCGAATCAAGCGCCGGCGGAGTCACAATGGTACGCAAACAACTGATGATCGCTTTCACCGCCTTGCGCCCCAAGGCAGGTAGATTAGATTAGATTCGAGAACCAGCCTAGTAAGTACTTAAAACGATAACAAATTGTCTTCAATGAATGCGAAACGGTTTGTAGTACTACTAGTAGCAAGTATTCGAGGTACTACAGAGGATCTCAAGAAGAATTTGCCATATTTGCGTCAAAATCGAGCGCGGCTGTGAGGGCTTTCCATACGAAGCTGTGGGCAAGACAACATTCGATTGCTTCGATATTTCGACGAGAAGCTGCAGCTGCTAATGACACATCCGAACGAGTACTTGAGAAATGAAGACGACTGGACAATGAAACCGAGGTGTGGTGGAAAGGGAAGGCGCGACACGAGAACACAGACATCAGTTAGAGGAACGCGTTTTCACGGCCGCGTGAAGCAAGAAGTCACGTGTTCCACATTTTACGGGGCCTTCGTAAAATAAGACAATAAAACCAACTTTTGCAGACCACATGTTTTGGCTGACTCGTATGATCTTATTGTATAAATCTACATATATTCCGACATACTGTATTTCCGTCGTAACTTGGCGAGTTTTGCATATAGAGCAATTAAGCAAATGCCAATCATTCAAACATCCGGCCTTTCCTCTAGTCCGAGTCCGGCTGGATATATATGTATCATGCTATTTGTTTCTCCTCTCCATCGTCATCATGTCCACTGCAAACTTCGGAGACACCAGGGAAGTAACTGCTCCTGCTGATTTTCATGTCCACCTCAGGGATGGTGAACTATCGAAGCTTGTTACACCCCACGTACGGGAGGGCGGTTTCTATCTCGCCTATGTCATGGTATGTCCCAATCTATCAGTAGGTGCAATGAACAATTCACGATCGCAGCCAAATCTCGTGCCTCCAATCACAACCACAGAGATGGCAAAGGAATACAAGGAGAGGCTGAAGGAGCACTCGTCCCAAGTGGAGTTCCTCATGACCCTCTATCTCTCCGATGCTCTCGATCCCAACGATGTCAAAAACTGGAAGGCTGCTGGTATCGTAGGCGTCAAATCCTATCCCCGCGGCGTGACCACCAACTCAGACGAGGGGATCGAGAGCTACGACAAATACGATGAGCTCTTCAAAGAGATGGAAAAGCACGGCATCGTGCTTAATCTTCACGGAGAAATTCCATCCGACCACTCCAAAAACATCTGCGTCCTCAATGCCGAGGAACGTTTCCTCCCCGTTCTCTCAAATATATCCACCAAATATCCTAAACTGCGCATCGTCCTCGAGCACGCGACAACCGCAGCTGCCGTCCAAGCCGTCATAACCTGCGGGGACAACGTCGCATGCACAATCACAGCACACCACCTCTCCCTTACAGTCGATGACTGGGCAGGCCAATCTTTCCACTTTTGCAAACCCGTCGCCAAGTTCCCAGAAGACCGCCGCGCTCTCCGAGAAGCTATCAAATCCGGCAACAGGAAGTTTTTCCTCGGCTCAGACTCCGCGCCCCACCCCAGCCACTCAAAATCGACCGCTACGCACATGAGCGGATGCGCAGCGGGAGTATATACGTCGCCCGTCCTCCTCCCCCTCGTTGCGCACCTCCTCGATTCGTTCGGCGCTATTGATAGGCTGGCGGATTTTACCAGTCATTTTGGACGCGACTTTTATCAGATCCCGGCCGGTCCGGGAGCGCCGAAGGTCGTGTTGCAGAAGGTGCATGGGGTGAGGGTGCAGGCTGAGTATAGTAATGGGGAGAGGACGGTCGTACCTTTTTGGGCGGGCAAAGACCTTGAGTGGCAGGTCGTCGATGTCACGCAATGATATGGAGGCATCATCGGAAAGTCGGAGACTATAATCATTGGTAGGGACAACTGCTTTGCAAAAAGAAAAATCCTCATGAGGCCATGCCTCACTGCATACATACATCCCATTCAATGTATAGTGCTAAGAAATGCCGTAGAAATTGGCGCTGTCCGTATATCACCGCTGGAGGGGCTGGACACGCGCCGGACGCTAGCGCACACATTTCTGTAGCATGTAAATTCTCGATACAATTCCCACTGCCATAGTCTTGGAGGAGTTCTTGTGACGGCCGATAGATGTTCCCCAGTACAAACATATTCCTCGTGGGTAGTACGTTGGTGCGGTGTTCGTCGGTGATGTCTGTCCATCAAAGGATGTTACAAGTATTGCAACATCACCGGATAGATGGAAATCACTCAATGGAAGAACATCCTCGTACCTCGAAGCTGATAGAATCACCTCCCGACAGCGAGATCATCTCCGTATACGCACAAGTCTTATCGAATAAAGAACACACTGTATCCATTATCGCAAGGTCATTATAAGGGTTTGTATAAATGAGAGCGCAGTCTGTAACAAATGCAGTTAGTATCTATGCCGCCTCCGAGGCACTCATCACTTACAGCACATCAAAACATCACAGCTCGCCATCTATCCGCACCCTCCTCTCTATCTCTTCATCATGCCTCTTCAATAACAGCCTATCCACCCAACCGCCCTTCGGAAACGCCCTATCCCAGCGATTATGCAAATGCACAGCAAATATCTTCCCTAGTGCCCGATCTAGCGCTCCACCCTCTTCAAGCCCTGCCCCACGTCTGCCTGTCCACTTCCCGTCTCGACGATCAGGTTCAAACGGCTCTGGCACGCTATTGTCGAGACGACATGCCAGAGGGTCGGAGAAACAGAAGGGCAGAATTTTGAAGGGGGGGATAGATTCGCTGAGAAGGCGCCGCCAGAGGCGAAGGTAGAGAATTGCGCCCCAATCGGTGCTTGGAGAGCGTGGGGGAGTGCTGTGCGCCATGAGATGGAAGGCTTCGCAGAGGTAAGGCGAGTGCTTGTGGAAGTGCATAAGTGCGCCGTTCAACGCTTGGTATATTTTGTCTGTGAATTTTGTGAGTGAGCGATGAGTGAGGTTGATTGGTTGGTTGGATTACCGTAGCAGTCCCATTGTGTTACGAATTCGTGCTCGAGCAATGGAGAGAGGTCCCGTGTGAGGAGCATGTCCATGTCTATCCAAGCGCCGCCGTATGTCCAGATGACAAGCAAGCGAGCAAGGTCGCCATCTAGCCATGCCTTCTCGTCCTCGAGATTGAGGAAGCGGTGATTCTCCATCGGCGTGCCCTTGGCTAATTCAGGGATATCCACTACTTGAAGGATGAACGAGTCAGGGAACAGCTCGAGGTACTTGCGCACGATCGGATTGAACGATAGGTCGCCATTCGACCAGAGTATTAGACGAGAGCGAGGGAGGTCTTGTGTGGCGAAGAATGATTTTAGCATATACTCCTGTCTCTCACCGAGGCTCGCGAGATCGACGCGCCAGTACGTGTGGAACTGTGCTCGTTCTTCCGGTGGAATGTACCGTTGCTCCTCTTTCCACTCCCCTTGTGCAAATTTGACTGTTCCTGCGAAGTCGTAGCAGTCCATACCCATCCTCATCGTCACCCCGGCCTGCACCTCAAAGCGTTTCCTGCCATGTACAGCTTCACTGACGTTGTACAGTGGACTGACGCGGTCGGGGTCAAAGCAGCCTCCTAGTGGGGACAGTGGGAGCATTTCGCGCTGTATCCACTCTCGTTCATAGAATACGAGGTCAATATGGCCATGCGGCTCATAGAGGTACCAAACCGCGTAACATATGAAGAACACCAACGGAAGGGCGATTTTCAAGAACGTGAATACTCTGCGCAGTCGCATGTTGAGCCAACGTGAAGGCGGTATCCAGCGGGATGGCGTGGAGGATGTGTGATCATACATGAGAAGGCCCTCGTATTCTGTGGTGGATGACCGTGTTGGAACATGTTGGCGCTGTTGTGCCAAACGACAGTGCATCAGAAAAAATAGAAAAAAGGATGTCATTTTAATTCCATTTTGGGTTTTACGTTTTGGAACATTTGATTCGACTCGGAGACATGTTTTCAGGAGCTGACGAGGACTCGTCAGGGATTGCGGCTAAGCTAGCCCGCGCCAGTGCAGTAATGACACCAGCTCCGGTGTCAGCAATCAAATTGATGGGTAGAAGAGTATAGTATTGAATATCTGCAATCAGGTCACCACGTAGCGCGTATGCCCAACCCTTTGAAAACAACGTAGTAGGAATATCACCGAACGAAATACGTCCATCTCCTCTCTCGTTATCATATGCATCCGGTATCTCCTGGGTCCAGTGGTCCGACAGCTGGTCCGTAGTCCATAGTGAACGCAAAGAAAGCACACAGTGGGATGACAGTGTCCGTAAGGATGTATCGTCCGATAGTGTCAACGTTTTTATGCTCCAAGGGGGTGGGGAAGATTTGTTGACATCCGAGTGAATGTGAGAGTTCCATGCATACTCCAGGTAGCCGTGAAGAAGGTGCAGACTTCTGAAGTCGATTGCAAGGGACTTTGAGGCAAGTAGCACTGGAGCCGTCTGCCTTGCCAACCCGCGACGTGCTTCAAAGGTGCCTAATCTTTTCTTCGAGTTCCTGTTCTTGCGCGCGTAAACGTTGCTCTCGTGCGTCTAACTCATCCTGTCGTATGTTCAGGTCCTCTTCACGAAACCTCAAATCCTCTTTACGCAGTTTCAAACCCTCGTCTACGGTGTTCAGCCCCTCCTCTCGTGCTATCACCTCGTCCTCCCGGAGTCCCAGCATCTTCTCTGCTACTTTTAGCCTCTCCTTTAACACCTGACTGGCATCACCTTGACCTTTTCGGTTATGCTGCATGCACAAGTCGATACAATGATGTACAGTCTTGACAAGGCATAAGTAAACATACAGAATTGTCTGACTCTGATTCCTTTTCGCTGTCATGAAAACGTCGATTGGCAGTGTGAGTGTCGTCGACCTGCATATCAGTGGAGGACATGGTGGAGAGTGATGGAGTTATGTACTCAGTGACAGCCGACTGAGACCAAGCGGGACCAAATATTTTTCATCCGAATCCAGCGCCGAAAAGGACCACCTCTAGCCTTCCACGGTATGTTTGCGGTTCTCTCTGCGCGAAGATTGGCCCTCGAGGTGACGCGTCTCCCCCTTCGTACATTTTCTACGACCCCGCGATGGCGTGCAGACCCATGGCCCCTCCCGCATACCCCACAACACCTCTCCAACACGCAAACACCTTCTGACATCCCACCACCCATTCCCATCCCACGTCCCGGAGAATCTAAAGAAACCATGCGTGCAAGACTCGTCTATCAGAGCAGGAAGCGCGGGACGTTGGAGAGCGATCTGTTGTTGAGCACGTTTGCAAGAGATCACCTGGGGTCAATGGACGAGATAGAGCTGAAAGAGTATGACAAGGTGCATTCCATTCTTTGATTGCTGGTGATATTAATTGATGTTTCATCGTACATAGCTACTTGACGAGCCTGACTGGGATATATATTATTGGGCTAGTGAAAGCCGTACACCACCTGAGCGGTGGGGGAAGTCTTCCATATTGGAGAAGCTTAAAATACATGCGAAGAATGAGGGAAAGGTCGTGCGCAAGATGCCTCCGCTGTAGACGTAGTAGTGAATCCATACGTAACTGCGTTCCTCGTTTGCAGGGTCTACAAACTGAAACGCGAAGGCGACACATGGGTATAAAATCTATATTCTCATCCATGTAACCCAGTATATTAGATGAATATGCATCGAGCAATATGATCTATAGGTCATCCACACCCTCCCTCTCCGAAAGTTTCTCCTCATACCTATTGAGAAGTAGCCTATCCACCCAGCCTCCTTTCGGGAACGTCTTCTCCCATTGATTATGCAAATGCACAGCAAACACACTCCCAAGTGCACTATCGAGCTCCCCACCCTCCTGCAGTCCGTCCTTCTTGGAACGCCACCACCGCGCCTCTTTGCCACCGTCGCCATCAAACGGATCGGGCAACCTGTTATCCAACCTACACGATCGGGCATCCGAGAAACAAAAGGGAAGGATTTTGAAAGGCGGGATGTGACCACCGAGAAGACGACGCCAGAGCTTGAGGTAAAGGAGGGCACCCCAGTCTGTGGAATCTGCACGAGGAGGTGCTGAAGTTGCCATGATATGGAATGCTTCGCAAAGATATGGGGAGTGCTTTTGAAAGTGCATCAAGGCGCCATTCAACGGCTGGTAAATTTTATCTGTGGTACGATATTGAGTATTGAGTATTGCGCTCATGAATTGAACAATAAGAGCTCACCGTAACAATCCCACTGCGTGACAAACTCATGCTCGAGTAGAGGAGAGAGGTCTCGTGTCAATAATGAATCCATGTCAATCCAAACACCCCCATAATTCCATATCACCAACAATCTGACGAGATCACCGTCCGTCCAAGCTTTCTTGTCGTTGGTCTTCAACAATGAACTTCCCTCCAACGCAGTCCCAGTCGCAAGATCCGGTATATCCACCACGTGCATCACGAATGAGTTCGGGTACATATTAGCGTATGATGTGAGTATAGGGTTCGTCGACAGGTCCCCATTTGACCACATTATGAGTCTAGAAGTCGTATGATCCTGTGTTGCAAAAAAGGATTTGAGCATCCACTCCTGGCGTTCTGAAAACGGTGCAAGGTCGACGCGCCAGTACGTGTGGTACTGCGTCCTCTCATCCGGAGGTAAATAAGGCCCGCTGTCCATGTTCTTTGGTGGGAGAATCGTCGCAGCAAACTCATAACAGTCCATCCCGAGTCTCATCCCCATCCCAGCATGCACCTCCGTTTTCTTCGGTCCCTCCAAGTACTTCGAAGCGTTATATGATGGACTCATCCGCCCCTCGTCAAAACACCCCGCCAGCTGTCCTACGGGGTCGATTTCGCGATGTATCCACTCGTGTGGATAGAAGGCAATTTCGATGTGCGGCTCGTAGAGGTAAAATACGCCGAATATCATGATCAGGGTGAGCGGGAGGGCGATTTTCAAGAGCGTGACGAATGTGCGTGGACGGAGACATGTAGAGGAGAGACGGTGTGAGTGGGAGCGTGAACGAGAGCGTGAACGGGAACGCGTAGACCCCGACTCGGGCACGGTGTGCATGGGCAGGCGTTCATAGCCTGCTCGTGACATAGTGAATATACAGTACTAGTGTGTACTGCAGCTGAACCTGCTGGGAGATGTCAGCGTTTCCCGGTCAAGGCGGCCCGTAGTAGCCGTCGAAGGACATGTATTAGTAAGCCGCGTCCATCCAGACTCCAGAGCTTCATCAACAAAAGGGCGTCCAACATATATGACTTCACCCAACGATATAAGGGTTCGCAATATCCACCAGTTATCACAAGCTGGCGCCAGTCTTGTGCAATGCAGGCACGTTCACTCATGCTATGGAATTCATGCCAGTTTTCGCCAGACTTGCGGGCCATGTACCACCATGTGATGTGATGTACGGTCTGGTGAGGATTATGAGTCGGCCAGCATATATCAGTAGTCTTCTTTGTGTACGGAATTTGTATCGACTGTCGACAGGAATCTATTCTGCTGCTCATCGTCTCGTATTGCTCACACTATGGTGTACTAAGGCCCTGCTGCAAGCTGACATCGGACTCAGACTGCATTACTTTTACATCCGATGGACTCCTACGCGTTTTTGGAAGGCAAGTGAATCTAGAAGACGTTAACTTGGTGGCTTCCATCTTCTTCTCGGTCTCGCTGACACAACATTATCTTGATCCATTGGCCCCGTGCTTTCATGCGCACTATTTTACTTTTCCATAGCCCACACAAACGTCTTCCACATGCATCACATCATGAATCCCATTGACCTTCCCAAGCCATTCTCTCAAATTCTATATCTCAGCGTCAAGCTCTGAGTCAGCAACACGGGCAATCAAGTCTCGCCCCCTCCTACATGTCCATCTCATTGGGTTGTCCGAAAGCATAGCATGGCGGCAGTGACTTCCACTCTCCATCATGATCGAGCGCAGTGATCGTGTCATTGAAATTCAGTGGTACCTCAATCAGGCATTCATCTATACTCGTACTCATTGCCACCTGATGGCTTCACTGATTTGTCTGGTGGATTTCCTGCTTATCTCGCGCAAAGTTTGATCAATCAGGGATTCATCAACATGTGCACTCATTGCCTCATGGCTCCAGTGATTTGTCTGGTGGATTTCCTGTGCCGGCTCGCGCGAAAATTTGGTCAATCAGGGATTCATCAACACGTGCATTCATTACCTGATGACTTCGATGGTTTTATAGTGGTGTTAGCTCGCACGAAGTTTGATGATCTTGGTATACAGTATAAAAGGGCTAGATACTGGTATATCTAGCACGAATACCGCCATTCAATACGTCGACCAAGTTCGCCACTTACTGACATCAATCCCTTGGACATGACCGTTGTCTTAAATGATCCAAGTTTGTGGCCGGTGATCAATTTTTATCGAGGATCCAGCTATTTCGAAGGTTCGTAGAGAGAAACCTGTCTCGTTCAATCTTTGATGTGTTGTTACAGTTTTATACCTAACTGCAGTGGTATATGATTGGAGTACGTACGATACCAATGCTTATCGAGAGAATTATTGACGGAGTCCCTATACTATTTTCCAGCACTGACAATTGGACAAGAGGTAGGTTGATATGATCACCGGAGCCGTCATCTCACTAAACACAATTCCATAGTTTGAACTGATCTGGGTGAGCAAAGTCGTGCATTAAAAAGATTGCTAGATACTAATGCATCTAACTCGGGGCAGAGACAACGCTGGTCCCTCATGACTTTCCTATACCTCAGTGTGCATATCTTGTGCCAGTGCTTGTTCAAGCTGATGTGCTGACTTCAGAATGTGCTAGGTGCGCTACATTGGAATAGTATACACTGTGTATG
>PVYE01006924.1:2668-21536 GCA_002995055.1 Rhizopogon rudus
GATATTACTAGATAGTCCCACGAGTTCGACCTTTGACTCTAGCACACGCATTTCTGCACGGATCCCTTATGTATGTTGCATGCAGACTTCCCCCAACATGACAGACATGACAGTGTTTTTTTTTGAAAGAAAATGAAGAGGTTCTCGTGCCATGGCTGATTTTATGGTGTTTGACCCTAGTTTTGTGGATAAAATGCTCCCTCCAACGACAAGACCACTACGGACAATTCTGAAATACGATATAGCAACTCTACATGACCAGGTCATACTAAAATAAAAGTCTCCGGGGCGACTTTCTCAGTGAGATCCCGTGCGGTCACCGGGTCAAACGTGACAATCTATCTGAAGTGTTTTACATCTCAACTACATAAATTATGTAAAATTCCGCAATTCGCACCGTGACGGTCCCATAAGTAAGTAAGTACTCCATCTGTCCTCGTATCGAAATTGTGGTTCGAGACTCGACGGTGCAACTCGGCTGAATGGTGCGTATACGTTATCATTTTATGTCGCCAACTCTGCTACTTACCATGCTCGTTCCGCAGAATGACGCATTCGCCGAGAATTCGGGCACCCTCCCTGGCTCGTTTCGTGACTCGTCGCGCGGAAGGTTGCTTCCGCGAACCTAACTTGTGTGTTCCATTCCCGAGAAAAACGTGAGGCTGGTAAGGCAGTGGAATATCGAAGCCCCTAACAAGTATTGTCGGAAGAACAATTATTGTGTTCTCATTTGGACCGTACATGCCATGATGTGGTCAAAGGGCGCGCGCTCTTTTATACATTGAAGAGAATGAGATGCTGTATGCAAAACGAAGGAGATGTTCGCATGTCGGTGCAAATTGCAATAGGTAGGGAAAGTTTGGTCGTAGAGTTGGGATGGAACATTCTGTTAAACGGTCGATCACTATTACTATGTTATCAGCCAGATCATACATAAAGACGTGTAAGTACTTTGTTGCTTCAGGACAACCTAATGTAAAAGAACCGTGTCGTGAATATATTGAAAACAACGGCGCGCGTTGTGAAGGCTCCGAGGTCACCAGCCACCAGAGCACCCCGCTTCTCCAGGCGTTCTCAACAGACACTATTCATTCCGAATACTCTTAAGACAACGATAAACACTACCGATAAGTGAATGATATGGCCCAATTTGAGTAAATAAGTCACTGATTCCTAGCATAAATCCAAGATGTAAACCAAGCCCGCCGCGTTGCACGATGTAACTGGGCATGCGCCTGCTCTTTTCTCAACCGTTCCTCTGTTGCCAACTGTTCTTCCGCGATCGCTTCTGTAACGACAGCTTCCCGAGTGGTGACATTAGCGGGATGTGGCAGCGTCGCCCGTGAGCCACCATGCATAACTGATGCCATCGAACGCGCGAAATCAGCTTGCGCCTGAAGATCTGGTCGAGACCCAGGGTCAACACCATGATATTGAGATTGCAAATGGGGGTTGGGTGGCGGGAGATATGAAATTGCCCTTTCACGGGATCTCGCCGGTATACGTTCGAGAGATGACTTGCGAGGGAATGGGAATTCGGGACGACTCCCGTCTATGGTTTGTGACCGACGTAGAAGATCTCGGGATGCGCGGTTGCCATTGCTCATCACGCTGGCACTGCTTCCTGCACGATTTCGAGAAAATAACGATGGATGTCGTGGCCTCGTGGACTCCATGCCATCCTCTAGGTCAATGGCATTGGCGCGGGACTTTATGCCCTCAGGAAGATCAATATCCTCACGACCACTGTATTGCCTATTCGCAAGGATGGATGGTGGCTCTTCACTGGGCACTGAGCTGGGAAGCGGGGGCGTAGGCGTGGTGGACCCCACATCACCAGTGCCGAGTTCAGTTGTGAGTGCTCGGTAAACATCAACAGTATCATCTAGGTCTAGGAGACCTAGTGGATCTCTTGGGAGCCATAGGGCATTAGAAATGGGTTTCGTGTAGTAAGGATTGTCATAAGGAATGTCATGACGGGGTTCATCGTCCCATGCAGCAAGAGGTGGATGTCGTTGTACGAGAGAAGGCGAAATGCATGCTGGAGGCTGAAATAATGCCCCAGCAGGCGACGGGAGCGGACTACCCAGAGCGGTCGCTGAGGGGTGTTCTTGGGCGGATGCCACTGTTGGCTTGTTCTCATCCATTGAGTGTAGCCGTGAGAAGGAACCAGTGTGAGGGCCAAACGGGTTCGGTTGACGCTGTGCCGGCGGTCGAAGTCTTCGAGGAAAGGTTGAATAAGAGAAATTTATCCAGGCAGGTAACCGCCAAGTCTGGAATCTTGAAGGGTGGTCATGAACACCGCCTGTTCCGTCCTCATTACTACTGGGAAGCTTTTCTTGGGGTATAGTCCGGTTTCCTTGGTTGTCTTCTGCATTCGCACCAGCTCCCGCACCCGTCCGGCAAACCACCTGCGCCTCCTGGGTATCATCCTGCTCGAATCTGGCGGCAACCATTCGGGTAATACTGATCATGACTCCATTTATTAGGGCAGAGACGGGGGGGAAAACTACACGCACATGATTTTCGCGATCGCAGTCAAGATGAATAAAACAGCCGCTAGTGCCATATTCACCGTCTTGTGGAGTACAGCCATGTATGCCAAGAATACGAACTAAGTCATAATTCAGTTGACCGTATAATGACAGAGTGCAGGACGAACTTGAGCTAGCATCAATCCTACAAAACGCAGTCATATCAGCGATGGTCGGGCACGCGAACGAGTGTATCATACCGTCTAGTGAATAACGAATTATGCGGACCAACAATATTTGACCATTGCACTCGTAGTTCTTCGCGTAGACATGTAACAACTACCCATCATACATAGTCAGACCTAGTTGGGCGAAGCGTGCCTGTGTAATGTTACAGACCTGATTTTTCACAATAACTGGGAAACGATTGGTTCAGCGCAAATGTCAACAAAGATCACATAAACAACCAACCAGTCTCAACAGAGAAATAAATCAAGCCGAATGGTAGGACAAGTGGGTTCAGTAGAGCAAAAAGGAGGAGCACATGAATGACCAGGAGGTGGTTTGGTAGCCAGTCTGCATTGAAAATCCTGTAAGAAACCTCGATGCTCAAGCCTAATGGAACCTACAATAGAAATTGAATGTTCGTGGACGGATACCAACAGCTCGTTTCCTTGGTGTCACTTGTCGCTTGGTGGAGGGGTAAGTGAATAGAGGTAACTGCAGCAATGAATGTCAACAACTTCATTACAACGTCGAAAAAACCTTACACCAACTGCAAATGCCAGTGTGAGAATGGGATACGAAATTATGAGTTATGAAAACTTACACATCACGAGCTCAAAGCTTCCATGGATTGCAGTGGTAAAGATTACTGCAAGCAGAATCCTTCAATCCACTGAGAAAATGTTCAAGAAGTTGTACGTACGCCATCCAACATAGAAAGGTCCAGCCGCCGGGAAACTTTCAGCGACAGTGTCTATTATACTACTCCCAGACACGGCCTTGAACGAAGTGAGGAAAGACTGGACCGCAGCGGTTCCCACGCAGAAAAACACCAAAACGTTAACGATTAGGAACTTATAGTAACGGGTCATGATCCTGTCGTGCATCGCAGAAAGGGTGATTATTGTATGGGCTTTCTTAGCAATGAGAAGAAGAATCAGCGGAATGAGAATCATGAGTAGTGAAATGAGGATGGTCGGAAGGAAGGATTGAATGACCTCTTCCTCCCAAGGGTGGCTAGAAAGATAATTATACTACGTGGTGTTCAGTATAGCAAATGTCAAAGAATCATCATACGAACCAAACTTGGCCAGAATGTCGAGATGCTTTGAATAGAGACGAGACCAACAAACAGTGTCACTGGGAAAATCCAGAATATTGTGAACGCCCTGAACCATAATCAGCTCATCCTCGTGGTCATACTCCAACAGATCAACACTTACCAGACCCCGACGTTTACTACCCAATCTTTGAGGATGTCCACTCGATAAGCTGTTCTCATTACTCTTTTCCAGTCGATGTCTTCATACTGCGGAGCCATCGTCACGAAGCATGCAAGTGGGTTATCAGGATGTACCGCTAAGTACTTGCATGCCTTCTTTGCATCCGCCGGATCTTTGAAAGTTACGAATGCTGTTGATACAGCGTGATATTCTTTAGCCGCCTTCGCTCGATTCTGCATGATCAACAATGTAAGGAGCTTGAGTTTGACTGTGTAATAATCGATGCTCGGTGCAGTTTTCCCCCGAAAGAAGACAGAAAGGTGGATCAACGGCTGGTATGGGTTCAGTACGCTCGGAGGTAAACTAAGCAGTGCATCCCATATCGTTCTGGAAGGAGTGTCGATGTTCTCCTTGCTTGGGACGTCTATCTCTTGATCCGCTTTGGACACTGTCAGTTCGCAGTAGCCATCAATTTCTCTGATACGCACCTTTCACCTTCCGAACGAGTTTGCGCCTTGAGAGCGAAAACTTGCTAGTCAATTCATAATCATCCAGAAACGGTGCGAGCGTCCGAACGAGTATGTCCATATTGTTCTGCTGTTCGTCGTGGATTTGGCTAAGCCTATTTTCCATATCTGCAATCCTATTCCGAGTGCGCCTGGGCGCGGTGGTATCCTCCTTTGAACTGCGTCTACGTTCTACCTCGTCGTATGCCGCTAAGAGTGCCTTATTTGCCAGTCTAATGTGTGCGGCCTCTGAACGACGGAGGATATCCTCCCGCCGTTCCAGCAATGACGCCAGCTCCGTCATTCGTAGTGCAATGACAACTCGGTCGATAATTGGTATGTTTTCCGGTGTTGAACTGGGAATATCATGAAGTGGAGCTCCATCGCTTTCTTCCTGGCTCTCATCCACAGCTTGGCGTTGAGACGTGGTTATGTTTTGCGGAATGCGTTTTGCTCGATTAAAAACAAAGGCGAACAGTTTGTTTAAAAAACCGGGCTGCTTCGATGCTGGCAAGCCAACTGACGGCTTGTCGAGAGAACGCGAGAGGTAATACTCAAAGTACTCCTTCAGCTCTTTTTCTGAGCGAAGCGGAACTGGGATGTTGGTCACCATCACGGTGCGCAGACGCAGACCACGATTGGAGTGGTCTACGTCCATGGATGGAATATCTTGGAATGGGTATTGCGGATGAGGATGCGGATGGTACTGCGCCTCCCTCTCGACTATGGCATCAGACTCCGCGCTGCGCATAGCAGACTCGATTTTCGCTGCTCGGAATTTGAACGCTCCATTGCAAATGTAGAAGAGGTTTCCTATCCACGTGAGCGTGATCCAGAAGAGGAGGCATATATGAATCCAAAGTAGAGAGAGACCATCTTGGGTTTCTACGAGTGAAGAGATCGATGCTTTAGTCATTGACAGTGGTGAAATTGAATCCGAAGAAAAGTGAACATGTATCGGAAGAAGAATAGGAGTGGTGGTGAACGTGTGTACAAGGACAAAGAATACTTATCGCAACAAAAATTAGTGAATGCGACTTAAGTGCGGCTGCAAGTACTCACGGCATCCACGCAGGAATCGCACGTATAATGTTGCATCAACTCCTCTGAGTTCATTGAGCTTTTCTTGAGGAAAGTTGATGCTGTCTTTGACCCAGGATAATGGCCAGCCCCGGGGTGTTGGAGGGGAAGGATTCCTACTACCATTATCAGAATGAGCAAAGAAATGAGCTACGAGTGACAGGACCTTGCCCACGAACGACCTTGATACAGGCTATGGACCACCAATTAATAGACAATGACAAGCAAAATGCTTGAGAGTGCTCACTAGCCAAACTGCCAGGACTCAACGCTGCTAAGCCCCTCAAGAGTGTGATGACCACGTCTCTTTCTCTTTCGTTTCATGATCTCGTGCGACGTTACAGACACCACGGCCAGGACGACTGCTATGAGCGACTGATTGATGAGGCCACTGAGATAGGGAGCATTCAATGTTCAACATGCACCGAAGACTTTTGGGGAAATAGACTGAACCTGTAATCCTTTGAAAAGAGCCTGTCCTGAATGTCGCTCATGATGGCGGGAATATGTACAAAGTGTCAGATGTGCTAGCTGGATATCAGAGTCCAAAACGTTAAGAAGTTGAGTGCTGAGGTAGTTGAGGTATCAAGAATCAGAAAACGAGACTATAGAGTCAAATGACGTCTATTCATATCCGTGCCCGACTCCACGAGTCCACCCGTGCGGTCCACAAGGCACAAGCTAGCAACTGGCTGCAAACTACGTGAAGCCGCTCACTGTCAAAATCAAGCCTCCACTCTGTCGTGCAGGAGCAATATCGATGAAGTGTTCATGTGGATGACGCTAAGTCTTCCCAGGTTGAACGAGCGCTCAATGATCGCTCAGCAAGTTATAATAAGTTTCAACCAATCCAGAGCTTGTGAATTACTAGACAGTCTACTTCTATAGACAAATACGTGCTCTACTTCGTGCGCATTATCCGTAGTGTACTCGGCCTATACACGTAGTTCTCTGCATAATTCTTCGGAGGGATTTTCTTGGTCGGAGGTGGTTGTCTGCGGCCACTTGTCAGTATCCAACTCATGTCAGAAGTGAGGGAGGCACCCACACGTAGTAATCCCAGCCTGGAGGAGAACAGTGAGGTCAGCGGACACCGAGTTGCAATAGATGAAGCGCACCTTGTTTTTCTGCAAAGTGGACGGCATCTTCTTTGCTTTTGAATGACATCCTAGTACCCTGCATGTAATCCGCACTGTGCAGATAGTGATGAACGCCGTTTCAGAGGGGGAAACCAGGCAGCAAGCACTCACGAGCTGGCCCAACCCATCAGGGGGTTCTCCCACCGACCTGCTCCCTGAAGGATATCCCAGTCAATGCGCCACCGCTCCGATTTCCCTGGTCCGCTCTGCATGGTGTTACGGGCTGGTTGATAGATGCGCACCGCACGATGCCGGAGTTCAGCTGGATTAGCGGTAATTCAGCTTAGCGTTTTTTCATCAATTTCAGTTTATTAGAGCACACCTGGAGCACCACTTATAACTTCTGCCGTCAATACATCAGTATGAGCCGCCTCTGCAATTTGGGTGGACTCTTTCTGGGAAGCATCACGAGACTGGACCGGTTGTGTGGGTGTTTCTGCAGAGAAACAGCGCGTATAAGCTGGCAATGCCCTTCTGGGTATTGCCTGGCTACAAGTACGGAGCAGAGACATTGTCGAAATCTATGTAGAGGCAAGGAGTTGGAGGCGGCGAAGTGCGGCTTGGTGGCGGTGCAAGATGTCCCACGACACAACCCGGATAACACGACGTTCGGAACTGCCAGTGGAGAACGTCACGGTGAGCTTGCAAAGTTGACTCGGACGACATATTTCTCACACTAATATTTACCTGCTTAACTTCAGAAGCGAGTGATCACTTCGCAAGACGCGCCAACTGTCAAACAGGTCCGAGTCTTGACCGGTCCATACGGTAAGTACGGAGTTATCTCACGCGATAAGGTCCTCCATGGGATTAGAATCATCAGAGTGATTGAATGAGTTTCACGCGACATGACCTTATGACCTCGTTGGCTAACTGGGTGCGGGAGTGAGCAACGTACTAAAGGAAGGATGGTTTTGAGAATAGGCATACTACTACCCACATGAGTGACCTCCAACGAAGAGTTGCCATCATCGGCACCGGGTAAGCCTGGAGTATTACTTGTGATTTTAACAGTATACAGGGCTGAACATCCATTCGCAGTATTGGCGGGTTGTCTCAAGCTATTGCTCTCAAAACCAAACTCGGATTCGACAATTTCATAGTGAGTGAATCCTTTCAACGCGAGGGCAGTCATTTGAGTCTGTTCGTAGCTATACGAGAAAGCATCCGAAGTTGGTGGAGTCTGGAGGGTACGTTTTTTGTGGGCCCCCTGACTCTTACTAACAGGTTTTTGCACAGGCTAACGCATATCCTGTATGATCAAGGATTGAGACTGCCATATATTACTCACCTTAGAGATCACTTAGGGATGCTCGTCGGATGTTCAAATTCATTGGTACAGCTTATCGACAGACCTCTACCCATACTGGAATAAGTCTCATGGCCTTCAACCGGAGATTCAAGCCTACTGGGTCAAGCTCTCAAAGAAATATAATCTGTATCCGCACATCGCATTCAATACAAAAGTGCTATCTGCTGAATGGGATAATGCGAAACAACAGTACACTCTGGTTGCAGAAAACGTCCTTACAGGCAAGAGGATGACGAGTGTAGCCCACATCGTAATATCTGCCATTGGTATTTTGGAGGTTCCAAATATTCCATACGATATCCCTGGAATTCGGAAATTTCAGGGGTCCGCATTTCACTCCGCACAGTGGCCAAGGTCAATAAATCTGCAGAATAAACGTGTTGCGGTGATTGGAAATGCCTCGTCCGGGTGAGCCATACGTATTCTGCCCACGTACTTGGTGGTGACGATACAACAAGAGCACAATTCGTGCCATCAGTATCCAAAGACCCATCTGTCGAAGTAGTAAACTTCATCCGCACCCCGACCTGGTTCAACCTTCGAGTGAGATCTCTGCGGTCTTTTCAATGTCTCGAGAACTAAACAAATATCTAAGCCACATATTCCGTACTCGGATACCGAGAAATGGATATTTGCCAACATCCCGTTAGCGATGCGATTGCACCGAGCTTGGATCATGTTCTGGGTCGGGATAGCTGCATTGCATGGTTTTTGCCTGCTGACTTTTGTTGTAGTTCGATTTTCCCTCTCTCGTACCTCCAAGTGATAAAGCTCGCAAGAAGCGACGTGAGGTGAGCACCATTTGCGAGTCGTGTGTGGTATTCAGCCCAACATTGCCTCTCAGGCCATGACGAAATACATCCTTGATAAGGCACCAAGTAAATACCACGCTCATATGATACCTGACTATCGTACGTATTTGATCTATGGATCACTACTTAAGTGCTTACATGTTCCATAGCTGTAGGCTGCAAGCGAATCGGTTCGTCTCCGGTAGTCAGACTTACGCGACGTCCTTTCTAACATCATCTTTGCAGTTGCAAACAGTGGTTTCTTAGATAGCCTCCGTCGCCCTAACTTGACGCTGAACTTCGACGGAATCGCCGAAATTGTGGAGAATGGCATCGTCACAAAAACCGGTATGTGCGCCACCTTCGGGTGACGAGCTCTCCTCACGTTAGTTTAAGGGGAAATGTTACCATTTGACGTTATCGCATATGCAACTGGGTTCATTGGCGTGAGTGTTGCACATGATCTAATGTTTCACAAGGTGCCTACTGTAACAACAGGAGCGGTACCCGATGCATGTTCAAGGCTTAAATGGAGTTACTATCCAAAGCTATTATGACGCACATGGTGGTCCTGCTGCATACTTGGGCACTGCAATTCCAGATATACCAAACTTTTACTTGCTAGCTGGTGAGTTCAGACGAGACGTCATTCTCAACTGTCACCCGATGTAATGATTACAGGACCAAATACTGGAACACCAACATCGACGATGTTCGTGGAGGAGGTCCAAGTAAGCCCAGTGTACTTTCACACACCTCTACTCAAATTTGTCGCAAGATTGGATACATTCTTCAACTTATAGAGCCGGTCCTTAACGGTTCCGCTTCATCCTTTAGCGTCAAAGCTGCGCCCACAGATGCATATAACGCTAAAGTTCAAGAAAGAATCTCCCGCTCAGTGTTCGTGCACTGTAGTTCCTGGGCGCGCACGAACGGCACAGGCAAGGTTTTTAATCCATTCCCTTGGCCTGTGACGGTGTGGTGGTGGTGGCTTCGCAAACCGAATTGGGCTCATTTTGCAGCGGTAGGCGCCGAGAAATGGGTATGGGCGAGCCGAATAAAAGCTGTTAAGGGATGCGTTGCAGTCTTGTTGCTATCTTGGTTATGCATCCGTGGATCCTCTCAGCGGACTTTGCACAACATGGTGAGTCCGTCATTGTTCTTGATGTTATTGCTCCAACAATCACTATCTCTAGGCGAGAAAATACTTGAGTAAAATTACTCTTTGCCTCTGAGGCTCTTTGAGGCGTCATAGAAACGCGATCGGACACAGCTTGCGTCCTACCCTTTCCCTTTCTTGTGAGGTTGGCAATTGGGAACAATGTGATGAAAGGGGACCTTTTTATTCGTCAATGACTATCATGATTGCTCGATGTACATTGTACACGTAACCAATTAATGCACCGCCGATCATGATGCTAGCTAGAACGTTCCCATTGTGAACCAATGCCAACTCGACAGGATTCAGGAGTCGCACTCTCGTTAAGTAGTGGACCGACGAGTCAAAATAAGCTTGTCCGGATCCTCAGGTACATCCTCTAACAATGAACATGCAAGCTTAGCCGCTAGCAGACTAGCTAGAGTAGTGCATTAACGGAAGGTAAGCTAATACTAGGTTAGGGTTACCTGACAGGTCAACAAATAAGCGTCAACACGCGATACTCCTCAACCAGTTCGACAGAGAAAGGCCGCAAAATATCAGAACCGCCGAAACAAACTTGGTGAGTTTTTTCTTCAACGAGTGAATCAGAATAAGATTTACTTTTATTACAGATATTCTCCAATCATAATGAACCGACCAGGTGTGTTCCAAGCTTGTTCTGGTGCCATTGTCGCACTTAGTTCCGCCCAGGTCAACAACCACCACAGCGACCACCAAGTCTCGTCCCTCCAGCGTCCCAGTTTCGCTCTCCATATCCAACATCGCAATATCCCCTACCGCAGCGGAGTTATCCAACGCCAACGCTGCAACAGCAAAAAAGTTATGCAACACAGGCAGGGCAGAGTGGGTCAGGAGCGGCAGGTGCAGGGACGCAGAGCAGAGACTTCGGCCCTGATGATTTCCCAGCGCTGGGGGGTCAGGCAGGCCAGCAGACGCTAGGAAGCACGAACGGAACGCATCATCTACATCCACATCAGCACAACCACACCGCGCACACGCAGCTGCATAATCCACAACCGACACATAATTCTCATTCTGCTCAAGGGCCGCAAGCTCACCACCACCCACAGACGCCTGCACAACAGGTGCTCATGTCTGCTGCCGACCGGTGGGGGCTTCTTGGCCTGCTAGCTATGATTAAGAACGCCGGTGTTGACGCAGATGGAGGTCTGAGCAGCGTTGGTACGGATTTGGGTGCAATGGGACTCGACATGGGTTACGAGGGGTATGTCATGCATTACTATACGACCGACCTTTTTTGTTCATGTGGCACCGAAGAAACCTGTATTCAACATTTATAACGCCGTGGGCAGATCAATCTGCGGCCCATAGCGTTGAACCTGATTTTCATCTGCCCCCGTGTTATAGCGCTCAACCGCCACCACTAGGACCAGTCAAGGCTGCAGCTTTCAGCGATGAGACACTGTTTTTCATGTTCTATTCGAATCCGAGAGATGCACTACAGGAAGTCGCAGCGCAGGAATTGTAAGTTTCCTCTCTTACCATTCCGATTGCAGTTGCAGGAGACTCTTGATACATTCAGTCGTACTGTTTGACTTTTGCTTATTGATTCGAACTGAGTTTTAACTTCGCAGGTGGAATCGTAATTGGCGATATCACAAGGACCTACGGATTTGGATAACGAAAGAAAGTGGTAGCGCTCCATCGTCAAAAATCCCAGGTGGCGAAGCAGGGACATACACATGGTGGAACCCTGATGACTGGTGCAAAGAGCGCAAGGAGATGAGCGTTCGCTATGCAGACCTCGAGGAGAAAACAGTCCCAGCATTCGCGATGGGACCAGGTCTGGTATTGGCACAACCTGGACAGAACATACCCGGTCAGCAGCAGGTACCGGGTGCTACAGGGCAGCAGGGGGGAGCACAACCAACAGGGCAAGCCAGGATGCAGATGGCGGGTATATAGGCTGGATTAATCACTTCTCCGGTTATTATCGTATTCGATTCGTAACGGCACGTCGTGCGCTTACTCCCGTATTTTAAGTGTTCCGCTTCACCGCCATGTTCTTGAAGTGAACGATTGTATCTGTACCCTTGAACTGGCCCCTTCATCCTTCCCATTTTTCTTCGTCTTTATTACCTTTGCGGATAATTGATCACTTGACACGCCAACGGCAAAACACCTCAGTTTCGAGGGTCACCATGCGAGCTCGAAGAATCTAACGATCGGTCTCAGCCCTCACTAGCACTTGCCAGATGCTGTCTCGAAGTGAGCTTCTCGAAGCTGCATAGAATATTCGACATCTTTAGTCTAGAATGCGGCGTTTGACGAGCTAATTGATGCGTTAGAAACCCGATCGAACGATGTTGGCGACTCGGGCCTGAAAAAAGGTTAGAACTATTCCGAACTGAGTATCATCACCGTAAGTATATATAGTATTCACCGCTGCGAAACCCACCCAGCCCGAGAGGCGTGCGTCAGGGTCAACAACGGGATAACACGTTCTTGTCGGGTAAAGACTATGTCGGATCCGCACCATATAAGTCCGGTGTCTCTAGACCCTAGAGCTATGCATTATCCGACGTGATGGGAACCTCGAGGTATTTGAACCGTCATTCAGGCAAGAATGCAACATGGACGCCTCCACGGCAAAGAAGGGGGGTGCCACGAGAAAATGCAAGTGCCTAGACCTATGGATTGACGGCCCCTATGACGTGTTCCAGAAGGGCATCGCTAATTGGCCATGTGCATCAGGGACGCTCATTCGAGAGAAAGCATGATACAGGATGGTACATATGGTATATATGATACATCAGAAGGGCATTGCTGCAGTGTCCATGACATGAAGTCGTAAATAATATGAGTACCCGCTACGTCCAGGTCACTTGTCAAAACCAATAATCCTGCTCACCGGTCGGAGCATTATCGCAGGATTTCTGTCATTCACCATGTCATTAGTATCATCACCCATGTCATCATCATCGTCTTCATCACTCTCGGAGGTTCTGGCATGTTTTAAGCCGAACATGCTCACTACTCGATTGATATGCGCTTCAGATTGCTTGAACATGGGTGGTGCGCGAAGGGAATTAGCGCATTTGGAGAGCTCCAGTACCATATCACCGTCTAATTCGGTGGTGAAGAGATCAAGAATATATCTCCTCACTGGTAAACGGTACCGTTGCGTCGAAACGGTGTGCAGAGCACGGAAAAACACAGAGGGCGATGAGAACGCCGACCGGTACTCTGGCCGAGACTTCATCCTGAGATGATTGTTGAGAAATCGTGGGTAAAGTGCAGAACCACTTCATAAAGCTTACTTGGCAAGTGATCGCGATGCGGCGTTTGCAATCACAGTATTGCTTAGGTTCCCTATTGCAGTGATCACCTCCAGCTCAATGTGGGACGTCGGCGGTAAAAGCCGAGAATCGCAATCCCCTTTTACCTCGACAGGATTCCAAGCAGGTAGCTGAAAAGCATCAGATACAAGCTGTTACAGAAATCTAATGCCTCACTGAAATGAATTTATCCAGATCTAAGGGTATGCACAACCCTGTTGGCAATCCAAGTGGCGACAAGGTTGCCTCCCACCGATAATCGTCCAGAATTTCAGCTCCTTGGGAGGTTGAAGAAACCAACCCGAGAACGAAGAAACATGTCCTGTAAATATGTTCAGCGTCATGAACCAAGCAGTCAACAAAATGCTTACCCTCGCACAGAGGGAATGAGAGAATGTTCAGCGATCTCCAATACGGCAGGAATAATCTCTTCCTCTTCCAGGAATGGGAGACCACCTTCGGTGGCTCCGACGTTCCCCTACATAATTGTCAATGATTTGGCTTGAACATAACCATAACTCAAACGGAGAACGCGTACCACAGCCCATAGAATGCTCTTGAGTTTGAGAATTAACTCCAGATCCTCACACTCAAGACCGTGCTGTTTTATAAAATGGGAGAACTCCGAGAAATGTCCCTTTTCACTGAGAATTTGACAGCCAAGCTCAGTTTTTGCCATTTCTCCATAAAAGTGGGGTGGAACGACCCCGTCGAAGGCCCTTGGGTCGATAAGCTACACAGCGGCTGTATTAGAGAGCAGCACATACAAGACATCTTCATCGTCTTCTACAGCATCTGAGCTGAAGACCTTGGAAAGGAATATTTCCACCTGTACGACATAGTAGATGTTACGTTCCTGGACAGATGACGCTCAGCGGAGTGTCTCCAGTAAAAGAAAGCCCATACATGGAACCACATGTCCATCTCTCTGTCGATGTAACCTGCGCTATACAAGTAACGGAAGCCCATCGGAGTCGACATGAATCTGTGATCGCGAGTCAGCTCTGCGCCCAAGCCAAAAGCAGTAGAGTTGAGCAGACTTGAGCAGCAGCGGATGTCCAATTTCTCCGAGATGGTCCATCGTCGGCTGCATTTCCACGACAAGTTGCAGTACTTCCATAGCATCGCAGGCTTCTTCAAGGAATTGGATAGCCAATTCACAGACTCCTGGTTCTGGGTCATAAATTTGAGTCAAAAGAAGACGCAGTGTCCATGTGACTGGGGTGAGTGAATCTCGTATGAGATCCCCAAGGTGGTTCGTCGCATAAAGACGTGTGCGCTGTGGAAATGATATAAGGCAAATGTACGCTGCGTCGAATGACATGACTCACGACATCGCTCGACGTAAGAGCTTTGGAGAGTACGATGCGTGGATGACCATCACTTAATATCCAGTGAATAACAACTACTATGAGCAGAATCAAGGGCTTACATCGTATAATCCAGGTTCGTAATCACAGCGGTGATCAAGTCCTCGCGATCGCGCAGCTCGCTAAGGTGATAGAAAGCAGTGAAAAATTTGAATTTTTCCATGAGCCTGGACACATCCATCAACAAGACACGAATAAGGATCACAAACGGCTCACTCACTCGATGCCTTCTGCATGCTTGCTTAAAGTTCCGAGCATCTCGAAATAGCCATAAGTCAATGTCTCCGAAATCTTGAACTTGGAAAATATAGGATCGGATTCTGATGTGCCATTGAACTGCAAAACATTCGTCAAATAGGACTACGCGGTCAACTTGATAAAAGCATACGGGGTCTAATTGAGCAAAACACTTTACTAATTGCTTCAACAACTCATCTTCCGAAGCGAGGAATCGGACGCCATCGGGGCTAGCCAGCAACGTAGTGAGAAGAGAGCATCCTAAACGTACCCAACGAATATTGGGCTTACGACTGATTAGTATAGATTATCTGTAATGAGACTGCAGCATACCTGCTTCCTGGGAAGGTCAGAAAATCGATGGGAGAAAGGATGGAAAAAGGATAGTAGCCGTCGCATAAATCTTGCTACTTTGATGGCTTCCTCCAATCGTTTGTGATTCAGTAACGGCCCCTCAATCAACTCTTGAAGCATCTCAAAGTTCCATTTCGTGTTATCTTTTGTCATCATAACCTGTCACGAAGTCAAACTGGTGCGCAGGGCAAATCATACATTTAAAGCAAACACACCTGCGTCTCGATCAATGACGATTGGAAGGTTTTGTCGTCCATCTGCATTCCCATCTTTATTTTGACTTGCTCAACTTGTCTTTGTCCTCTCCGGACTGCGTCTTCAGTGGAGTTCGCTCTATGATATAAGGTGAATGAATGTCTTCTGGACCACCTCAGGCACTCACCTGGGACGTGCATTCCTAACAGTGGGTTGCAGTCTCAGACGGTTGCGATTGAAGCTATCAATTGCCGATAGAGCAGCCGTTCCGATTATCCTATGCTCTCCTCGGTTGTAATCTGCTGCCAGATTGAATACGCGCGGAACGGCCTAAAACGTATTCACATTCGCATTCCGGAAAATGAATGGAAATGCCTTGACCATACCTGTATCTTTGCAGCGACGTTCAGCGGTAGTACTCTATTCGCCATTTGCATCACTTCGGCCATGAGCAAGGTCGCCTTACGTGACAGGTTGGAACCAGTGGTGCATTCCTCCAGCATCGCGGTGAGCGCCTGTCGGCCGTCAGGTCTGGAATGAAACGTACATAGGATATATGCTTACATCTATCAGACCGGCGTCCGTGAAAACGAGGACGAGAAGGGCAATATACTGGTCAGTGAGCTTGAGCGTTCCAGGAGCCTTCTCTGGAGGTTTCTGGTCTGTGAGTTGATCTGCAAACGCTCGTGGTTTTCGGTACACTGCACTAGCGTTTAAGTAGGCAAAAACGTGTGATAGCCAGCTGACATACTGGTAAGCCGCCGACCGTCTATGAATGTTTTATACCATTCTGGAGCCTTGATATTAAACAGATCAAAGAACATATCCAGTATGATTTCCTTGAATCGAGGTTAGTTCTTTTCCCAATACGGACTCATGTAACACACCCTAGTTTCGAGAGACGGTATTCGTAGCGTATTCACGATGGACTTGATTGCATGTTGATCCTCCAGGCAAAAATACATCAACCCTACGAAAAAAAATTCATACTTGGACGGAGAGCACGCTATAACATGCTTACCGCTCCAAGTCCGTAACATCAACTGTACGACCTTGGTACTACTTCGCATACGATCAGCATGATCAGCACCCTTGCCATAAGCGTCTGTGATGGGCGAGAGAGCAATCTACAGTATAAAGTAAAATCGTGAACTCTCAAAAAGAACAGCCTGCGCACCTCCAGATCGGTTCCAAGACGCAGGTAGGCGCGAGTACGAGGGCAGTCAATGATGTGCAAGAATGTAGCGGCTAGCATCGGTCCGACCTCCACTGGACCTTCACCAAGGGCATGTAAAAGGAATCGAATGCCCCCCGATCGCGCCACCAGGTCAATGTCAATGAGCACTTCAGCGCTCTGATCAGCCCGCAGGTTGGATTCAAAGAGAACACATCCACGTACCCATTTCAGCGAGAGTTTGTACGCAAATGGGTCGAAATGGATCTTCAACATGCTCAGCGACTGCCAGGAATGCTCGCATAATGGGTTCTGAAAGAGGGATCATGCCTGTTCCGGTAATGCCACGTCGATCCCTGGGTTCAGAGACGATGTCGACGATAGTACGGATGAGCTTGATGACTTGTTCCCTTTCCACGGCGTGTTTGTTATCTCGTGCTAAAGATCTATTTGAACAAATGAGAAACTTGGAATGCACTGAACAGGATAAGTATAATACTTCACAATGAACCAGTCCAGAGGCTGCTTATGAAGCTCCCCTGCTGAATCTGAATCAACCAGTATATGTCTGATCAGCCGATAGGCAGCAGCTCGGCAGCGCATAGAGCATCGATCAGCCAGAGAAGGGATTATCCTAAAGGCATGATCAACAAGTACTGAATAACGCGCGTGGACAACGCTCACGCTTGAACAACGTCTGCGAGATTAATCTCGTAGCGGACACGAAGGTTGCGCTGGAAAATACCGACAAGTCGGTTCATTATATCTATCCGCGGCCTGTCGTTATCTCCTGCTGGAATACTGCTAGTGGACGATGGAGATGATGCTGAAGGGGGCGATGTTATTGGACGCGATAGCGAATTTAAAGATTTTATGCAGGCATTAGCTTGAGCCAACGCTGTTCTGAAGTCGTCTATCCTGGACATCAACTTCCAAGAAAAAAATCCGATGAATTCTGGCTGCAGACCTCTGTCCCTATCATCACTGTCCGCCCTGAATCGAGAGCCGACTGGAGGAGCCTGCCCAGCGAACTTGCGCCGGTTTACAGGAATTCCGTTCTTCCTGCGCTTCCCTCGAGATGCTCCTACTGCCTTGTATGAGTGACTACAAGGGTACGCCGTCCATAAAGACGCACCAAATTCGATCTTCCTCGTCAGAGACTCGATTTCTCCAGTTGCCATCTCGAGCTCTGATTGCACTTGCAGACGCATCGTTTCCTGCGCACGACGCGATGTATATAGATCAGATCAATCTCGATGAAGTAGGACGTACAGTCAGAGGCAATTTGAGAAACCTCTCCGCGCCCTCTTTGATCCTGTTCTCCCGTTCCAGTAATGCGTTGAGGGTATCAAGCTGGTAGGTAAAAGAGCGCTTATTGTTGACCAGGCTTGAAGGAAAGGAACAACCTACCTGGCCATCGTCGTCTCGATTAGTCCCTTCTGTGTCATGATGGAGAGTTGTTGACTCCACGCCAGTGGACTGTGATGAGGATGAGACATTAGCCGGGTGAGTTGTTCCAGAGTTCTCAGGATCGATGCTGGTTGGCATCAACGCCTGCCGTCGGTCGTGAAGTGGTTATAATATAGATGTAGGTACTCCAGTTTGTAGGAGTGGGGGCTCTGCTAGTGACCGTAGCTGTTATGTAGTAGCTAGAAGACCGTTGACTTGGTTCAAGTTTAGATATTGGCAAAACCCTATACATAGTACACCGGCCCGTCTTCCTTCCATAGTATGTATCTATGTGTAGACATCAATGGCATGGTTCCAACTTCCAAGCATATCGCAAACTTCTATGACATTGTACGTCCAGTATGCAGTCCATTCATCTATGTACCATGCATACAATCTCTCGGCGCACCCGTAAAGGAGATGAGCGATACATGGCAACAATCTTATGCCCAAATCACTTGCGAATGCAAGCCATGAACACCTCCCTCCACCTGTGCGCTCGCCGTTCTCATCTCAAACCTGACGCGACCCGCCCTTACCCCTTCTTGCAGCTCCGCAACGCTACGCACGCCGATGTCCTGAAGACTGTGCTGGACACCAACATATAGGTATGGGATGGACGCCTTGATGCTCCCCTTGTCCTGGACATCGCCCGACACGCCTTGTGCGACCCTGACCGCCGACGACTCAGAGAAATAGCGCGACGTGGCAGTTGCTCGAGGCTTCGTAGAGCCAGGCTTGATATTGACCTGATCGGACGCGCCTGGTTTACCCTGCTCCATAGCCTCAAGACTACCCATGTCCCGGTAGGTCTTCACCCGCTTTCCATCATGATAAAAGTATTCCCCTGGTGCCTCTGTGGTACCCGCGAGAAGCCC
>PVYE01006947.1:0-11063 GCA_002995055.1 Rhizopogon rudus
TTGTCAGGATATGTGTCATCGAGGTATTTGGCAATTGCGTGAGAGTCGGAGACCACTACGCCAGTATTTGGGTCTTTGATGACTGGCACCGTGTATTTTCCTCCTGCTGTTGGAGATGCGCCTATGCTTTTCATGGTTGCGGCGATATCAGGAAAGTCTACCCAGGTAATTTCATGTGGGAGGCCTTTATGACCCAGACAGAATCTGCCGCGGCCTCACTTTAGCAGCTTATAAGATAATGCAGCATGTTCACAGCACCTCGTCTTTGTTGGGTTAGGTGCCCACCCCTTCAAGTTGGAAAGTTTGCTCGGTATGTCATACAGGATGATGGGTTGCATTACTGGCGCTGTATAGGTACGTGGTTTGTATTGAATTATGCGCCAGTTCCGGCACAGTGAAAACGGAGAGAAATTTCCCATAGCGTACTACAAACTGTAGCTAGTCTTTATATACTGTAATGAATGTGTCGGTTTTACCAAGTCGGTGCGATATTATTACTATGTAAGTGTCGAGCTCGCCACCGGACCAAATACCATGTGAAAGCCATCATGTTCATTTTATTCCGCGGTGAGATTCTTTTCGTATCACATGCTCTAAGCGAGATGATATTCGTAGCTGATCCATATCGAGCACCTTTGCCTGCCTCTATTCCAATAGCTGACTCTGACCCATTCATCTTCCTTCAAGACGCGTTTGAACCAAGGCAGTCGACTGCACTTTGCGGATAACTCTTCTCCCTTATTAAAACCTTACTTCAGATACGCCCGATCTCCATGTAGATGTCAAGCAGTTGGGAGGGTATATGGTATAGAATGAGTGGTTTCATTGTCAATCACGACTCACCCTAGTTATTTGTAAGTAACGATGGTAAGTGGGATGGTAAGTGCATTAATATACACTTTTTGAAGACATTCACTGTGACCACTATATGTGGCTCTGTGCACGGTGCACCGCACAAGCGCAGGTACAGACCTCTCAGGCAAAATCTCTATTTTGAGCTTCGTAAGGGCGCCACTAGCGGCGCTCGAGCCTTCAATGCGACACAAAACTGAAAACGGTAAATGGAATTTACAGGATGCTGACATGTAACTGTGTATCGCAGCTGATGCTTTTTACTACACCATTCCTCCCGCTCATGTTATGGGTTGCAAAGCAGTTCACGCACAGAGGACTTTCGGAGTTTTGTGGGTGCAAGAGATACGAATGCTACATTGAATTTACATTTTTCATCGGTGACGCGAAAGATATGATCGAGATGTCGAAGTCAATGTGTAAGTACGATATATGTCAAACTCATCAGAAGTGCAGCTCATGATACAAATACAGGCACGATTTTATTTGCTCTAGAAGCCGCTCTACGAAACGATTGATAAGCCATCCCGCTCTGAAGTTGAACTATAACATAACCACATACCTGGCGCTGCTCGCCCTTAGCCTCGAGTTCAGGCTTCTTGGACACTTTGCCAGCCGCCTTCTCCATGCCGCCTGTGCATGAAAAAAATGAGAAACGTGAAAGCAACCAAGAGAAGAGAACCAGCAACTAACCCATTACTTTGGAGCCCAGCGAAGCTTTTTGAGCGCGACCAGCACCAGCACCTTGGTCAACGCCAGAATCATCATACTCGTCAGTATCGCGCTCATACCCGCGGCTACGGCCTTGGCCTTGGCCGCCAACGGTCTGGCCATAGGAGCCGGTGTCTTGTTCACCGCCCATTCGGCCAGCACCGGGGAGTTTTATGTCCTGGGTGTCCTGGACACCACGGTTTCCTGCCATTCCGGGGTCGGTCTGGGAGTAGTTGTCGTTGCTGTCCCAGGTCTGGCGGGCTTCTCCGCGGCCCTGGCTTCCTGTGTAGCCACCAGCCTGGCCGAGACCGCTACCTCCGTGAGCTCCGGAAAGGGTGGAGTCTCCCCCGGCGTCGGTGTCTTGATTGCCACCAAAGGGGGAAAAGTTAGAATCGTCGTTGTAGTTCCCTGATGTGAGTGCAAACGGTGAGCAATCGCATATTTCGAATCAATTCCATCCACATACGACGAGAGCTTTGGTTTCCTTGATCGTAAGACATGTTCGGTTGTTTGTTCTGTTTTTGGTGAAAAGTGGAGAGAAACGTTAATTTTTCTGACGGACTACAGGGGTCTTTATATGCAATGAATCCAACGATGATGTAGCGATGACGAATGTTGTTGACGCGGTGACAGTTAAAGAAATTAAAGCTTGTGAGGAGCGAAATCGACGGAGCGTTGGAGTCCGCAGCCAATTATTAGACCTAGCCTTTGCATGACGCCAAGGACAACCCGACACCATCGATATGTCGTGGAGCCAAAGCCCCTAACATCACGTCACTGTTGTGCGCCCATGGTCTCTCCTTTAGCACTAGGCCAGGACTCGACGCCGTTCAGCGTTAACAGGTTCGTACAACTGACTTGTAGTATATCAGATCTCAGAGAGTTGGCTCTGGGTACCGTATCATATGATCATTATTGAACTACATAGCGTATACTCCATTCGTCATTGATCAACATTCGTGAATTACACCAGTGATCATTGCCTTTATGTACTTAACTTATCACGTCTCCCGCGGCCGAGCGTGCCATGGTCGTTTTCTGTGTCGTACTGAAGGCCGCCGTACATATCCCGGGTGGGGAGACCCGCTCCTCAGCACTGCAGCGCCCAGGAGCAGTGGGCCATTGAGTGAGGCTTCACTGGTAAGTGATTATGATTAGCCTGAGCAAGTAACAATAGCCATGTCATGTAAGTAGTACATTATGATCAACATGTCCGAAATGCCATCTTCTACAAAGTAAAACATAAACTCCTCCACCTCATAAGCGCTACGCACTCTCAACCAATGCTGGATCAAAATACACCCTCCTCACCCACCTCCTCCGTCTCGTCATCCCCACCGCCTTCCACGCCTCAACCGGCGCACGGTGCGGATCAGCCCAGACATCATTCGTGTACACCCACCCATCTGTTCGGGGCGCCGATCGCGTTAGACACTTGGAATGGGCAAACGCGGGAGATGACACTCACTCTCGTCTGACCCACAGACAGGATCCCCATTCTCACTCCCACTCCTGGAACGCGCAGAAACCCAGCTTCCCACTGCGTCCGGCCTCCATCCTTCCGTCTCCACGAATGCCCAGCCTGGTGCGAGCGAGAAGGTGAGGTTGCTGCTGGGAGCGGGGAGTTAGTGATACGTTCGAGATGGAGGCGTGACGAGGAAAGAGAAGAAAGAAAGACCTTCGCCTGTAGCGTACCGCACCTGCAACAGAGCGTGCAGACTAGAACAGGATGGAGATGGGGAGCCGTTCCCGCTTGTGTGCATGTGCTCGAATGCGCTCGCACTTGCACAGAGGGAAAGTGAGAAGACGTAAACGAGTCAGACCAGGATCAAAAGGACGATCTGGCGGTTCCGCATTCCGAGCACCAAGCCCGCCTAGCCAACGCAAAGCAGCGCAACGTCACAAGCGACGAGAAACAATATCCCAACACCCAACGGGCAAGTGCTGCGAGAGACAAAGAAAACACGCACCTCACTTCTGCGCCTAGTCCACTCCACCCGTCCCTCCCCCTCGTCCAAGGCGCACGATCAGCAGGCCTCAGGTGTGATTTGCTCCACGTCCCAGCTCCTGTAGCGACAAATGCGCTTCCCGCGCCAGACCCAGACCCATCATCCATACCCGGACCTGCTCCCGCCCCCGCATCACCGAGATCGTCCTGCAGACCGACTTGCACAGAAGAAGAAGAAGGCCCAGGAGCCCACCTCTCATTCTCCCACAACTCTACTTCCCGCATCTCAGCGCCCCAATGCCTGTCTTCGAGCCTATCGTTGTCTATCCAACGCCGGAGCTTCATCTTCAGGGAGGCGTATTTAGTGTTAGTGTATATCAATCCTGTTAATGCAGTGTTTGGGTTGGTTCCTTTGATAGTGCCTGTGCCGCGGGTTGTGGGGATGCTTTTGAGGAACGGGATGATTCGGTCTTGCGTGAATGGATGTGTCCCTAAGAATGGGAACGTCCCTAGGAGGAAGAAGAGCGGGCGAAGAGGTATTAGAGGTAGGACGGGCAGTAAACTGAGGAAAGATAGGAGCGTGAGGGTGAGGATGAGAGAGGTGTGCGTGGAACGGTGGGTGATGTAGGGAGTGAGGGGTGAGACGTTGTCATACGCATCACATCTGGGTGTGTTAGAAAGCTGGACAAAGGAATGCAGGAACGAAGAGACTTACAACCCTCCCATGAGATTTTGGATGGCTTGTAGGTTCGCTTGCCAGTCAACGCTGCCTTCTGAGGGAGGAGGGGCGATTGGGGCTGGTGGGCTCTTGGATGATATTGATTCGGATGGGGAAGGGGTAGGATACGTCGAGAGCATTATGGCTGCTAGTATAGCGTGAGGGAGAAGTAAAACTAGGCGAGGGAAGTAGCCTGCAGTCCAAAGCTAGAGTCAGTATGAAAGAAAGGGAATAAAGAATAGCGCGTACACAAGAACGCGTAGACGGCAATCCAGACGGCAGTGACTTTCCAGCCGCGTTTCCACATGAGCACCTCCTCGACTCGATCCTGCAACCAGAAGACGGGACCGACTCTAGCTACGAACCTCCTGAAATTGGCGGTAGTTATCGGGATGCTGAGCGGGTCCCTCGTACTGAGGAGGGCGGTGCTGGATTTGCGGGGGTTAGTGGAAGTGGGAATAGATGCAGGCAGAGAGGTGCTAAGGAGGAAGGTGGAGAGTGATTTTGTCGGGTTGAAGGTGGTGCTGGATGTAGTGGGGGCATCGGGGGAAGGAGACGGTGATGGCAAGGATGTACTGATTTTTGGGAATGGACGAACGGGATTGTCGGTGGGGGTCGATTGAAGACGGATGACGTCTGCTGGGATGTTTACATAGTCGAACGTTGACATTGTGAAACGTTGGGAAACGAAGGCCAACGTTAACACGTTTGTGGCGTCGACTGAGGACTCAGGCGCCTGGTACCCTGAAATAGAGCATTCAGGTTTCTCCTTCTCTTTTCTGACTCAAATCTGCATAATCCTACGCTACGCCGCCAAGTCAATATATTTTGAACCCTCTGAGCAGAACCCTGCTGTTCACTACTTTCAAAACACCTTGGCTATGAAGGTGGAACGTGCGTTATGCAATGAACTAACCCAAGACTGAGATATACATGCATTCTCATAACTTACTAGCCTTTCTGGTAATGTGGCACCTCTTTTCTCAAAGTTCACAAGATTCGGTTTGAAAGCAGATCAGCGGGAATTGAAATATTCCCAGATGATATCTGCTGGGATGTTTACTACATACTAGTATGTTAATCGAGCGACTTGACTCAAAGACCGTGCGTAACCAAGACTAGTACTGTTCGTATTAACAATTACAGGTAGAAACCCTCCCAAATATAGTTATACAATATGGTATACACTGCTGTTTATGACGTGCTCGTAGGCGGTCTGACATGTAAAATCACTCGAGGCAGCTTCTTCGGATGGAGCGGGCCCACAACCTCACTCTCGGAAGCGGACGGCGAACTACTGGACACAGTATGTGCCGATGCCTGTGCACCCTTACTGGGCTTGCGAGCAACTTCCGGTGTGCTGCTACCACTCAATGGCTTCTTGCGCTCGCGTAGGGACATCGATGTCGGGGCAACCCAGCGCCGCGATTGCTGTGGTGGAGTCCGATGGACGTCAAGATGGAGCAGGAGCTCTGAGGTACGTGCAAGCCACGGCTCGGAGACAGAGTCCCCGAGCGATGGGCGCCCGGATTTACGAGACTTTGTGGCTTTCTCGAGCTAGAGTAATTCTTAGAAGGACAGTACGGAAACACGGATCACAAAGTTGAAATACCTTGACAAGGTTTTCCACGTCCCACCACCTTTCATCCACTCGTATAGTGTCCCCTATGAATCCACACAGATGCGCCATTGCACCACTGCTCAGCGCACGATCGCTGTAGCCGCCTTCTAGCACGCTCACGACGCGTCCACGTGCGTAAACATCGGCAAAAGTGCACGTTTCGAGTGTGAATCGGTGATAGAAACTCGTAGGGACCTTTCGGTTATGCCGAGACATGCTTGGATATTCGTGTTCGCAAGCATCAAATCCACAACTGTTTCGATCGCCTTCGGTGGGTGGAATGAACACGGGTATAATGGACACACCTGATGAAAACCATGACGTCATCCCCTGGTCCGCCAGTACTGTCAAGGAACTCCGACGCTCTCTTCAGCAGCGCAGAATATCGTTCTTTGTAGAGGACATCCCAAAAATATGCTTCGGAGCTGTAAGTCTGCAGATGGATATTCTCGATGTGTTGTCCATGGGCCCCTTGTATCGATGTTGACGCGGCTTGAACAAAAGATACCTTGCCATCCTATAGACTGCTGATTCATTCACGATGAGAGAATGGTAAAACTGGCCCTTACCTCGCACGGAAAAGAGAGGACATCGTGTATCGAGCCGTAGAATACCTGTGGTCCGTGTTTGGGGGGTGGTGCATTAGGTTCCGAAGGTGAGTGTTCAGATTCGAGCGTCTGTCGATAGGTCTCCTCATTGACTTGCCACGCTATTGACTGTGTGCCATTCCCTGCACAAAAGAGTCAGGGAGGATGCCCTCGACCGACGCTCATAAATTTACCATGGTGCAAATCAATGTCTAGTATGACAACACGTTTAATACCATGAGTAAGGTGTGCTACAAAGTGAATAAGCAAGGCAGCATTAGTTGAGGTAGACGAAGCTCACCATGAGCTGCACCGATTGCTACATTGTTGACGAAACAGAATCCTGAAGGAGTGTCTTCACCGCAATGATGTCCTGGCGGTCTCACTGCGACAAATGCTCGTTGAGGTTTGGGCGAGATAGTAGCTGCATTGGATGATTTTATGCGGGTGGACACGATTACTGCGTCCACTGCTTCGCATACGGCACCGATAGCGCCTTGTATAGCGTCGATGGAGGAGGGACATACTGGAAGCAGGACCATCAGTATCATGACTTGCTCCCAAATAGACACGTACGGTAGAGGTCAAGTGGTGGCATACCCTCCGGCATCTCAGATCCCTTCTTGGCAATATTCGCTTCGCTATCTCGAGCCCATGCTTTCAGGTTCTGGAGGTAATCATCCCCATCTATATCACCATGAACATATTTTACGGCAGCATGGTTCAAGAGATCGACAGTGGCCGTACTCCTTTTGACGGAAATATGGCGGGCTCGAATAAGCCCAGCATCCGTGGCAATGTCCATTTTGCCAAGGGCAGCCGCTAATTGATCCTCTACGGAGACGTCTGTATCTGAGTGCTTTAAAACACCTTCTGCCTCCTCGATGCGCGCTATGGCAGCCGCGAGCCCAACCTTGATGGCGCGCAAACGTTCGGGGCGCTCGACGATGCTGGAGGTATCTCGTGAGCGGATGAAGCGATGCTTCAGGCAGTCATCTTGGAAGTATATTCCGACATGCTTTGCGGATTCTGATGATGACGGCGGGTGTGTCTCTGAGGTGAGCTGAGCCACAGGTAATGGAACGCCGATTCCTAGTGAATCGACTTCAGACCCAGTTTCTTTCATGACCACTGCGTCGGCTGCTTGAGTGCTCATGTTGATAGTGTCACTGTGGAGTCCCCCCCGAATATGAAGGGCTCCTGAAGCGCGTTATTTACTCTTGTTTTACACATCTCATGCAATTCAACATGAAATCATCCTCTTTCTGACCCCGGACTGGGTTATGGATCCTTGATCTTATAAACCACCGGATGTGAACTCGTCGCGGTGGACCATTTTGTTATTACTCCCTCCTGATGCAATTCTGTCGCCCGAAGGCGAATAATGCAAGACTACACACCCAGTCCTGCTCCGTCTCGACACCTCCGCTTTCTGAGTTTCGAATCTGGATTGTTCCGTCATATGATCCGCTAGCAAGATGGCCTCCGCTGGGAGGCCATGAGAGTGACCACACCCTACTGTGATCCATTCAATTGCCTTTCCGTCTGTGTCCCACCTCTATACGCTTCCGTCATCCCTCCTGCACGCTATCGTCTTTCCGTCCGGTGAAAGAGCAAGAGCATATATGCTTCCACCCTTGCTTTTCCATGGCTCCCCGACAAGAAGGCCCGTGTCACAGTTCCACTTGCGCACCGTGCCGTCCAGCGAACCACTCACGATGTGCATATTGCCGTGTAAGAAGACGAATTTCCGAACAGCCCTCTCATGACCGTCAAATTTATGCTTCGGAGTTGGTCTTTGAATTGCGCTTGAAGTGAAACTCCGTCGAGTATCAGGTTTGTACGGAATCCAGAAGACATTGGCTCGTTTAATTTATGGTGAAGCGTCTGACGTGACTCTGACCCTGCTCACGATTAACTATGGTGGATACAGGATGATGAACACTCACTGGTAGGTCTGCCTGTAGCAAGTCAATTGGGCGAGTCGATAAGGCGGCGCTGATGTTTGATTCGCAGGTTCGTATAACCATACACTGCAGCAATGTCCCAACGTCTTTGTCCCATTTTGGCTGGTTTCATATTTCCATATCACAATGCCCGCTATCATCTTCTCCTCGTTACTATTATGCAGCGTGGTGATCCGTACTATACCACAGATACTCAAAGCAGAAGCCCCGTTCATTGTTTTCTTCAAAGCCCACATCGTTTTTCTAAATAGCGCCGAGGTTCGAATTCTTTCCATCACGATCGCACTTAAAAGGCGCTTCGTGGCACCAGGGGGAGAAGGCCGTTCCGCATCACAGTACTCGCGAGGCCTGGGTGAACCTGGTACCGCAGAGGATACGGCTTCGTAGTTGGAGTTGCAGGAACGAGAAATGGGGATAGTACATTCCAGACAAGTCCACTGTGCTTAAGCTTCTTGTGGGGGATTTTGCCATGCAAACAATGATTACTGATTACCAACCATGCATTCACTCTGGATCGCAAGTGACCCTGAATCGAACTGCTTTGTTATTGTCCAGACCCATGTTTACCCTCGTGTGAGTGCAGAAAAGTCATAGGTCAGTTCGACGGTTGCTTACTCTCCCAAGCTTGGTGCGCCAGAAGATTCCTATGCGACCTTTGGTCCAAAGTGATTTTCATTGTATTCAAGGATTAAACTTACCGAAGACTCCATCGCATCCTACCACCAACTGGGCTGCTCATGCCTCGGGAAACTCTCCCCGACACCCTCACTCACATCCAAAAACTCATCTTGCACGTTCACCAACATTCTTTCCACTAGTACCAAACTCCCGGACAGACTCAGCATTATCATAAACCGCATCTAGACTTGCTCGCCGCTGTCTCGATGGCGTTTGTGATACCTAGGGGTTATCGAGCTAATCCGGCTATGCAACACGAGGTTGCGATGATCTCGCGATTCGCCATGACCCTTATCTCATCTAAATAAAAGCTCCATTTGAGGAGCAACTGAAGCTTGATGTGGCACCTCCCACTTAAGTCAAGATCACTCCTTATTCCAAATCCTTTGCGAATCCAAACCTTCGTGAGGACTCAGACACTACTTGATCGTCGAGGCGTGATCTCGAGCCGTATTGCAATGTGATCTCTGGCAGATCATGTACATCACCGCTGCTTCTATCTCCCCTCTATGGACGAAAAATTATGAAAAGAGTTACGGAGGGTTTTATGGCTTAATAATAATGGCGCCCAAGCGGAGAACGAGTTATCTCGTAGTACACGTACATAGTGGCCAGCAACTTGAGGCATAACTTACACCCGTTCCTTCTTTATTAACCTTCGTTCTATACGTTTCCCTCAAGATCAAATGTCAAACTATATGGGGGATACATAATGGTCAACAATTCCTTATCGGAAGGTATATATGGACTCCAACTTCCACTCCCAGTCCAGTCACCTGCCTTGACTCCTCACTTCGAAGTTCCGAGAGATCGACTAACCGACCGCAGTCCAGAGGCAAAGGCGGTCCTTTGGCTACAGTTACCATTCATATGACACCAGATCAGATCCGAGGCGGGGAGCAAAGGTATGATTGTCGTATAGTTCCGATCGCATCTACCAATGACCTGTTTATGCTATTATTACAGACAAATCATTGACCTCACTCAGTATATTCATAGGGTATCCGGCCATCCGATTGCTCAGGGAGCCTTTGGAGATATTTGGAAATGCATTTTAGCTAAATCCACAGCGAGTAAAGAGGTTCGTTGATGTGTCTTGCGAAAACATCGGGTCTTCTATAACCATCAGACGGCAACCTATACAGGATGTGGGAGTCAAAGCCATCAGATCTCACATCATGAACGAAGATGATAGGGCCAAGAAAAACAAGGCAAGCCTTTTCGTTTTGTTTACGAGAACGCATATAATTATATGATCTCGTATTTGTTAGAGGTTGCGCCGTGAATTACTCATCTGGCAGAAACTTGTGCATAAAAACATTCTCCAATTATATGGAGTTGCCTTCGGATTCGGCCCGTTTACTGCCATGGTGTGTCCATGGGCAAAGAATGGCTCCTTGACTATCTATCTTGAGTCCCGTCCAGGACTTTCGGTCCCTTTTCGATTCAAACTCGTAAGCTTATGTTCAACCACTCAAAGGCTGATTGGGACAGATTTACCGCTAGCTTTCCGACATTGCGAGTGGTCTTAATTATCGTCAGTGCCCGTTCAGAATATAGATAACTGGAACTATTGACTGTATTATTCTCTCAGTCCATTCCAACCACATCGTACACGGAGACTTGAGTGGGGTTTGTCAAGACTATCTCTTCCTATACGAGATACTAACGACCTTTCAGTCCAACGTTCTAGTGATGGAGGATGACACTGCGTGTCTTTCGGACTTCGGACTTTCCGGCATAGTATCTGAGTTCTTTGGTGCTTCACACTTCTCCTCTACGATTTCCGGAAATATACGATGGGGAGCCCCAGAGCTGTTCGCTATACCGGATACCCAAGATGGCACTTTATCAAATTGCCCGAGTAAAGAATCTGATGTTTATTCATTTGGCAGTATAATGTTACAAGTGTGTCATGTTCATGTATTACACGGCTGCCAACGCCTACTGAAGTATTTTTTTCATGTCAGGTTCTCTCGGG